>BDMV01000012.1:26308554-26459911 GCA_008326285.1 Oryza officinalis
AGGGGTTAGCTATTATCGGACAACTTACCTTAGTCAAATATATAATGTCATGTTTCGTTGTCCCATTACTATATCGTCGTTGTGTTCAACTCTTACACTACTTTCCTTCTAGTTCGAATCTAATCTTATTTATGTAACCGCAATGAAACCAAATGTATCATATTTAAATTGTACTACCACTTCTTGTTTCAGTGCATATAATGTTTCTGCGACCGAGACTACGATAGGACAATATCAATTTCGTACACTAATATCACAAATAAGTTATAACATCAACTCTTACTTAAAATATGAAATTACAAAACTACCGATTCAATAAAATTTTCAAAATATTATCAACAAAATTTTTTTTAGTGTACTTTACCTTTCTATTGTTATTTTTATTTCTTTGGGTCATTAGGAAAACCATTCTATTAAGAGGGATGATGCATTGACATATAAGGAGTGATGAATGTGCTCAAAATCAATTCTAAAAAATTATTTCTCCTCAGTTTATGTGTTCTGCAAATTTTCGGAGTTGTCTGAAAATGATTTTTGGAATTTCCAAAAATAGACAGAACCAATTTTGGCTTCTGGAAATTTTTGGATCTATCCGAAAGATTTTTGGAATTTTCGAAAATAGCCAAGAAGCAAAATGAGGTTCTGTAAATTTTCTGATTTGTCCAAAACTACTTTTCGGAACTTTCGAAAATGGTAGTGAAGACAATAAGTTTCTGTAAATTTCCGGAGTTGTCCGAAATCGTCTTTCGGAATTTCCGAAAAATGTGTGCGAACAAAAAAATGTTTTTAAAAATTTTCGGTGGCAGTAGGGTGGGACCTTGCCGCAAGGGCGATAAGGGTCTATACGTAAAATAGCCACCTTGCCGCCCTTGTAGAGGACGGCAAAAGATCTAGACGTTAAATAAGCACCCGGCGCTGTCAAGGCGCACACGGCGCCGTGTGCCACGTCAGCTTGCCGCCCAAGTGAAGGGTGACAGGGTCTATTTGTGCAAATTTTTTCGCCACTATAATATTTTTGTAAATATTAAAAAAAATCTAAAAATAAAAAAATTCCATCTCTCTCTCCTTGATGGCTTCTTGTTACGAGGCAGTGCAGCCCGTGCAGTTTTTACAAATCAGTTCTATGTCCGATCGCTAACAAAGCGGCGAAACAGAGGCCTGATTCGTAGTATTATAGACGGAGGCATGTTCAAATTTGTAGTAGTCACATCCCTAGTAGTAGATTGATAGTAGTATACTGTATATCAGTTATCAACTCTTCATGCAACAGAGCGATGCTCTGTTCTACACCACACTACCATAGGGTAATTGAAGATTGAAGAATCAAATTGCTACGTGAATTTTCCCTGAAAAAAAATACAACGTGAATCTGAAATATATTTCAGCAAATATGTCTTCTCTGCGCCAAAAGAATGCAGTCAAAAAGAAAAACAGACTTGGAAGGTGAAACCATGTGTTGTCTTGGCGTAAACACGGATTAGTCACTTACTTTTTTCGTCTCATAAAAAACAATTTAGTGCTATATGTTGATATATTTTAGTGTTACGAATCTGAACATGCATTTGTTCAGATTCATGGTATGTGTTAACATTTAGTACTAGATTGTTTATTTTTGGACGAAGGGATTATATTTTTTTAAAGAAAAACTAAAGGGCTAGCCATTTTATCGAAAGGGCCTACTTGAGTCTTGGATTTTAGTGTTGTGCTGAAGCATATGCCGCCAACAGATCAAACAGGGTTGCAGCAAATCGTGGCCTTGCCATTAGCCCCACCAGGTCAGATACTCAGATGCATGTGACAATGTACCATTCCCTTGGATATTTTTTCTCTGAAAACACGGTACACAAGTATGTGCTTATTCTTATAAATACACACACCTTACTATCATCGGCGTCTTTGAAAAATTGAGATTGAAAAAAATCATCATTGATACCTCGCTATCAACGGACACATCGTTTATCACTGAAAAAATAATTAGTCATGAATGTGAGCGTATATGCTAAGTACTTTCAACCCGGTTGGATATGTTCTATCACGAAAAATCTAACCAATTGAGCTACTTTTCCTTCGCTAATATTTTTGGTATGTAATTTATGACGCGGTTGACTTCTAAAATATAAGGTTAATTGGAGCATGCCATTATAAATTTATCTGTTTGAAAAAATACCATTACTATTTATTTAACTATTTGGTTGTGTACCAGAGAGAGCTGTACCAAAGCTGAACCTTTTTCTGAACCGGATTATTTGAGTTGAGCGGGCGTCCAGCCATCCACTGTCTAGCTTTACTAGTATTGATCAAGTCAATGTAACGATCTGTTTGGTGGCATGATGTACTCTTGATCAGCAAGACGTATTCTTGAGCTGCAAGCCGATGCATCTCAAGGAAATGAAAAACAATAAGTTCCACTTGCCATCTTGGGACCAACAATATCTTTTAATCTCTCCCAACGAGAGACTACCATTAAAATTAAACGAGCTTCAGAATCTTCTAGTTCTTCCGACGAGGAGAATGGATTGACTTTTGTTCTCTCAGCAATATGAAATTTTCAGGAACATGACTACCAATTTCGTAAAACGCAAAAGAATTAATCCTCCAGCCGAACGACTGCAATCTTCAGCTATAAAAAAGCGGAGAGATCTAGGAGCTACTATTATCCTAAGCCACAGTGATCCAGAATTCCAGATCACTTGCGCCATCACAAGTCGAAAGCCAAAACCATCTCACTGACTCGCTCGAGCTCACCATGGAATTCTCCTCGACTCTAACCCCTCTCTTCCTCCTCCTCTCTATCCTGCCTCTCTTCTACTTTCTTTACCTGCGCCACGACCCCAAGAAACAGCCTCGCGCCCATGGACTCAAGTCCTACCCCGTCGTCGGCACACTGCCGCACTTCACCAAGAACAAGGACCGCTTCCTTGAGTTTACAACCGAAGTCATGAAGCGGAGCCCCACGCACACCATGTCGTTCAAGGCGCTCGGCCTCACCGGCGGCGTCATCACCGCCAACCCGGCCAATGTCGAGTATACGCTCAAGACTAACTTCGGTAACTACCCCAAGGGCGAGCTCGCCGTGTCCATGCTCGAGGACTTCCTCGGCCATGGCATCTTCAACTCCGACGGCGAGCAGTGGCTGTGGCAGAGGAAGGCCGCCAGCTACGAGTTCAACAAGCGCTCGCTGAGGAACTTCGTGGTGGACACCGTCAGGTCAGAGGTCGTCGAGAGGCTGCTGCCGCTGCTGGAGCGGGCGGAGCGCGACGGCCGGACGCTGGACGTGCAGGACGTGCTGGAGCGCTTCGCGTTCGACAACATCTGCCATGTCGCCTTCGATGAGGACCCGGCGTCCCTCGCCGAGGACAGCATGGCCTCGCCCCAGAGCGCGGAGTTCATGCGCGCGTTCAACGACGCGCAGAATGCCGTGATGGACCGGTTCATGTCGCCGGTCAAGTCGCGGTGGCGCTTCAAGAGGCTCTTCAACATGGAGCCCGAGAGGCGGATGCGGGAGGCGCTCGCCACGATCCACGGCTTCGCCGAGCGGATCGTTCGGGAGCGCAGGGAGAGAGGGGAGGCCGGGCTGGCGCGCAGCGACGACTTCTTGTCGCGCTTCGCGGCGGGCGGCGAGCACAGCGACGAGAGCCTCCGCTACGTCGTCACCAACTTCCTCCTCGCCGGGCGCGACACGACGTCGTCGGCGTTGACCTGGTTCTTCTGGCTACTCTCCGGCCGGCCCGACGTGGAGGACAAGATCGTATGCGAGATCCACGCGGTGCGGCGCGCGTCCGGTGGCAGTGGCACAGGCAACGTGACGTTCAGCTTTGACGAGCTGCGTGACATGCAATATCTCCATGCCGCCATCACCGAGTCCATGCGGCTGTACCCACCCGTGGCCATGGACACGCACAGCTGCAAGGAGGACGACTTCCTGCCGGACGGCACGTTCGTGGGGAAAGGGTGGTTTGTGTCCTACTGCGCCTACGCGATGGCACGGGTGGAGGACATCTGGGGCGCGGACTGTGAGGAGTTCAGGCCAGAGCGGTGGCTAGACGAGGCCGGCGCGTTCCGGCCGGAGAGCCCGTTCAAGTACCCGGTGTTCCACGCGGGGCCTCGGATGTGCCTCGGCAAGGAGATGGCCTACATACAAATGAAGTCCATTGTAGCATCTGTGCTCGAGAGGTTCAGCCTCCGGTATGCTGGCGGCGAGGGACACCCGGGGCTTGTGCTCTGGGTGACGTTGCGCATGAAGGGCGGTTTGCCGATGCAAGTGACCACGAGAGGTTGTTGACCGTTGCGTGCTGCTACACTTGGGGACTTCGTTGTTAATATTTTTATTTTGGGTTAATTGAAACCATGCCATCTTAAATTTTAAGATTTGAAAATATACCATTACTTTTCATCTATTTATAACTATGTCATTACAGTATATTCAAAATTAGATCCATGCCGCTCTTTACATTTCATGTATAGTTTGAATCTCTTTTTTCTAATGTATTTCTGTATGGACCAAAGTACCCTATGCACTTATTTCTCACGTGGGACTCACAAGTCAATTTTATCTTCTTCCTTCACCCTCCACCCTCTTCTTTTCCCTTCTCTTCCATCGCGGCGATGCTCCGGCCGGATGCCGACGAGGAACAAGCATGTGACGTGATGCGGCAGCGAGGGTTTGTCTCCCGCCATGCGCGAACGTGGCTGGTGCGTTTCGGCGATGGTTGCGAGCATCCCACCGGAGCATACGATGGCCTCCACCTTCCCCTCAAGAGGCGCACGTGCAACTGGCGAAGCTGGTCCTTGGCAGCTTGCGAGCAGCGGAGCAAAGTGAGGAGAGGAGGCCTGGATCGTGGCCTGGTGGTGGTCGTCCGCAAGCTATGGTTACCGCGGATCTTGGCCAGATCCAGAGATGGCGAGTGCATTGGGACAGATTCGGTGGATGTTGGCCCCATGCTCAGAGAGTGACTACTGCGACTATTGTCTGCTCCTTGGCAGCGGGCAGAGTTACATGCATTGAGGGGGTTTCTCAGGAACTCAGTCACAAATTCTTTTTTAACTATAGTCCATCTATTTTCATCACATATGCACCCCCTCAGTGTAGGATCGTATATAAGAACCAAGCCAACCAGATAGGGGTGAATGGTTGGAACACCAAAAACAAAAAACTTTTAGCAAAAATAAAAGTTACTCTCGAATCAATGAAGTTGTCGGCGTAGCCGGTCTGACCGCAGGTCTTGCGCTAGTCTGACCGCACCTTTGCTGCCGGTCTGACTAGTATTGTCCAGCCGGTCGGACCGTCGCTTCCCTCTGTTGCCTTCTCGCCGCCACCGGTCTGACCAGTTCCTCACTGTCGGTTAGATCGTCACCACGCCACGGTTAGACCGCCTAATGAACTCCAGTCAAACCGTCGGGATCCCAAAAACACGTATCAACAAAACTCTTGAAAGTAGATCAACATTATTGTATAAATATGTGTTTACAAAGTGCATCTAAAGCACTCCTCTTTCAACTCTTGATCTAGGATTGAAATCTCGAAGCAAACCATAACTTTTCTCTTCCAAAAAGTCGATCTCTTCTAGCCTCAACCCTCTTTTATTTATACCCACAACATGGCTGCCCCTAGCCACGAATCCAACTAGAACTAGGATTTCTAATCACATAGAAAACCTACCAAACCAGGAAAATAACATCCCATACAACTCCACACTTTAATCTTTTCAAACTTGGACTCCAATCCAAATTTGACTACTCTTTCCATACACATACAACACCACGTGTATGCCATAGGGAAACCTTCACCTCCATGTGCATTGTTCTCTAGCCTGAACATCCCGCGTGATATCCTTGACTGTCTGGAGCTCAAGTTCTCTCAAGCGTATTCCTGATCCATCACCGGCTATACTCCCATGGCCTCAAACAACACCTGTACATGAACAACAAAGAAATTTCATATTTAAGTACAAGTTTGCATCAACTTGACTCACATCAGCACACAACAGTATCACATACGAATAGAAACCATCTAGAAGTCATAAGCATGAAGCAATCTAGAAATTCCACGAAAACAACCCGAAACTGACTCCCTCCAGGAGTCTGTCGGTCTGACCGTCGGCTACCCAGTCAAACCGTCCATCTACCCGGTCAGATCGGTCTGACCAGCCAGTGCCCTGCATTGTTCACCAACAGGAAACACTATTTATCGTATTTTCCAAAACACTTATTTTTGACAATTTGTTCATCACCTAGATTAAATCAACACCTTGATTTCACAATCTCCCCCTTGATGAACACATTGGCAACATCTTCAAAATACAAATTGGTGTGTTTGAAAAACAAAAAAAATGGGTCAAAAAGCACAATCGGATCAAAAATCACAAAAGTAAAAGAAAAACTCTCCCTTTTTGAAAAGAAAGAATTTATCTCCCATATTTGCAATCAAAGCACAAAATCGACTATTTTTAAAAACGAAAACAAATCAAATCTCCCCCTTTCAAGAAGCATGCACTATGTATATTTCTCTTCCCCTTTGACAATGATTTCATCAAGAATTTCAAAAGATAAAATATAACTAATAAAGCACATGTGCAGTGATATCATGATTGCCACTTGTAATAACCATTTTTTATTTTTTATTTTTTGATTTTTTTTACAAAAGCATTAAAGTGTACCAAAAGCAATCCAAGGTCAAGTTTTGCAAGACAAGGGAGATAAATTCATTAACTAGTTAACAAGCATACATTAGAGTATAAATATGAATCAAAGATATTACAATTAAGCTTAAATCAGCAATAAAGATTCATGTATTCAAGCAATTTATAATGCAACTATTCACTAGAACATAGGTTGAAAGAAAAACCCCTACACATACACTTATCGCATTATTATTCATTCTCAAATTAACTCATTCTCATAAAAACAATAACCAAGAGAATTTTCAGCATTTATTTGAGCTTTTTGTGCTCACTTTGAACATTTAACATTGAACATAGAATCTCTCAATTATTTCGGGTACGTCCTTGTCGTCAATACTATTTCCAAGGATTCGACACCCATTATTTTCCTCATCGTGAATATGTCCTTGTCGTTAAGACTATTTTCAAGGATTCGATATTCTTTTTACCTCTCTTAAAAGTAAATACAAGCAATATTTGTACTTTTGCGGCATTTGGAACAAACAAAAAGCAATTTGACGAATAACAGTCCAACAATCATATATATAAGCATTAGTCATTCAAACTAAGCATTAGCTTCAACATTGCATATTTTCTTTAATTTAACTAAAAGTATTAGTGTTATGTATCATCTCCCTAAAAAGCAACAACTAAGGCTCATATAAATAATAAATTACATATAAGCTAACATATCAACAAATAGACCTTAATTATTTTGCTAGCATGCACATGGATATACTAGAGGTATAAAACAAAGCTCTTTTTTTCTCATTTTTATTTATTTTCTTATTTAAGACCAATGCATAAAAATAAACATGAATATGCCGAAAAAGCATAAACTCCCCTTCAAATCAACCTCCAACTCTCCCCAAAGAAAAATAGAAAAGAAATCAAAGATTTTGAAAAAGACATCCATTTGTCAATGATATCATCAAGATTCTCATGAATTAACATGTATCCCTAGAATTACCAAAACTACTACATCAAATAATAGCATATAAAAAGCTAATAAATGAAGAAGTAGAACAAAAAGTATGTTAACCTAAAAGTACATTGATGTTACCTTGAAAAGCAATTGCCGTCTCCACGTTGAACGCACATGAGGAGTATGTCGCCAAAATACCTACGAACGAGAAGATGGCGAGGCCTCCACGTTGGGGTTAGATAAAACAAATTTTGGAATCCAACACTGAGTCACACGACCATTTGAACCAGTAGGTACATATGGACGAACACAATCAGAATCAGACTTACCTGAAAACTTACCGTGTCGCTTTACAAAAATCCAATTTGAATTATGAGCAAAATTGCCTCGAGGCCGGTCTGACCACTGCTCTCTAGCCGTCTGACCGGGCCTGGCCTGTTTGGCCACCTAGACACCTGTGATCTGACCGTCGGCTAGTTTGATCGACTGGTCAGTGTTGGTCTGACCGAGCTCCTCGAACCAAAATCTGATTTTTGCCACCTTTGTTTCGCAAAAATAATTTCTCTTCCCTTTTTCTGTTTATGAGCAAGTCTAAAACAAAAACCAACCAAATGTCCATTTTTTTCCAAAAAAGAACAAGTGTACTTCTCACAACAAGTTTATGAAATAGATGGTTTTGACATTGATGGTTTTGCAATCAAAGACTTTGTTTCTTGAATCGTTGAAGAAAGAGAAGACAAAATCCTAACAAATTTAAAAATTGTTTTCTTTGGTTCTTTAATTTTTTAGAAAAACTAACAGTCGTATCATTATGCTCATGTTTGACAACCTTAACTTCAGTCAACGAATCATTGCAAGAAGTAGAAATAGAAGAAACATTATTCATGCTCGTATCTTGCAATTTATCATGATTAAAAGAAGAAGCTAGATTATCATCCTTCGCAATACTAATCAAAGAGCACATATTATAAGAACCAGTTTTAAACTCATCAATTTTAGCTCCACCCATTTCTAATTGATCAACACATGAAGTATAGGCCAAATTTATCTTCTCATTTTCAGCAGCCAAGTTAGTGCAAGAATCAGATTTTATTTTATTTAAAGAATTAAGATCACTTATCTCAATTCTAGCACTAGCAAGCTCATCATGCAAAGCAACACAAGAATCACATAGCATAGAAGCATTATACTTTAAAATATCGGACTCGAGAGGAGATATGAAGATATTGTCAAACAAGGATTGAGTACAGAAGATGCAATTGTATCTATTAATTAGGAATAAGAGTTAGTTGTTTCCCTTAAGGAATTCGTGGTAAGAGTCCGCCTAGGGACTTGTTTGTTTATTTTGTAATTAGGCAAGTTTGAGTCATGTCCGATATGGACAAGGTTTGTATGTTTGGGTATAAATATATGCCCAGGGTCTTGTAAGAAATTAACAACAGTTCAATACACTTTAAGTGTATCGCCATACTTTAACTTTTACTTTTCGACGAGTTCTTTTTTCGAGTTGGACTGCATCGGTTTTGATCTCCAATAAGAGGTATGGCTTGTCACAGCGGTTTGTATCGGCGGATTAGCGCATCATTTTAGATGTTCTAATCTATCTTATACAACTGTTGGTTATCATATATGTTGGTTAATTTAGCTCGATAACTCGATTTACTTATATCGGTCAAGCTTCTTCCAAGGTATTGCCGGTATCGGCTAAATCGTTTCATCGGCTTAGCTTAGCTAAGGTATCCACCTGTTGACGAAAAATCCGCGTCAACCAATAGCGCCAAATCTACGTTGACACGAACCGTGTCGAAACACACGAAGGCCTGGAAAATCTTCTTAGCTCCAGTGCAGGTCCTAAAATTGACACGATGCAGGCATGCCAGTCAGTTTGATCCTGTAACTGACAAAATATATAAATTGAAGATCGCATAGCTGATCGGCCAGCAAGCCAATATAGTAATTCCAGCCGATGTCGATTCTAGCCGATGTCAATAGGGTAGTTTCTATTACTTTAGAAAATAATTATATAAAGACAATTGGCTAATAATAATGTAATAAAATAATAATATAATACAATAGAAACCAATCGGCCATTAATGACATGATAAAGTAACTGTTGATCCGAAAGTTGAAGCACACATCGGCTGAAGATCCGATGTCGATAAATATGAATGATTAGATAATCAATGAAGCCTTTGTTGTCATCGGCTAAAACCAATTTGCATGTAATCCTTATAACTGATGCAACGTCCAAATAACTCATCGGCTGAAACCCCGATGAAACCCTTATTGGCAATCAAAGAGTAAGCTAGTTCTTACAATTCCAAGCACGACTTAGTAGGTCGAACCCAATCGATGCCGCACGAGATTGTATATAATAATCTAACGCTCAATGAGCTGATAAATCTGTCTAATGTGATGGATATAACAAATCTATCTAAAACATCATTGTGATTGTAGAGAAATATCGGCTAAGACAGAAGATCAGACCTAACCGAGACAGTCTCACCTAAACCTATGCGTCTCTAAACACAATGCTATTAAAGATAGAATTGAAATATCAAGTAGGCAAATATATCAACCGAATCACAGCGATCTAAGAGATCGAAGCGATGCAGCCTTGAACAACACTGATGTAGCCGATACATTCACCGGGACCGGTGGAATGTTGGACTTACCCCTTCGCTGGAGATCGAAGCCGATGTAGCCCCGCGTCAGGTGTTAGGTTCCGCCGGTCGATAAGTAAAACCTCGTAAAAGACGTGGCGATGCGCCAAGAGTAGTTGTATTGATCAAGAGATAGATTACATGAATCCCGGGTGTACATATTTATACCCAAGGGTAGATACTAGTCCTTGTTAGACAAGACAAGTCCTAATTGGACTGCAAACAATCTTTTCTAAAAATAAAAGGAAACTAACTGACTTTGCCTAATTAATAGATAAATTGCCATGCCGCATTCTCCTTGAACTCGACTTCTTCTGGATAAGCTTTTTTTAATTGAATAATTTTCTTAACCGAATCTGCTAAGAATCCGACTACTGGCGAGTGATAATTTCCATTGGCCGATTCCAGGACTCTGAAGACGATACTGATTCTAGGTCGATGATGACTTCGGACTTTATCAAATTTTGGCGTTAACATCACCACACTGAAAATCAGTCAAAGGCTTGATTGTTTAGATTTTATGCTTTTTTTCATACTTAGTGTTGCATTAATTGGGTTTGACCTACTAAGTCGTGTTCAGAATCATAAAAGCTAACCTGCCTTTTGATTGCCAATAAAGGTAGAATTGGGGTTTCAGCCGATCTTACCTAGTATAATTGTTTCGCATTTAAGTTTACATGCTTTAATTTGCTTGATACATTATATCTATCATCTTATACAAGTGTATCAGTCCCTTCAATATATTAAGCTTGTTTCAAACCTCACGTTGCCTTCGATTAAGTCTGACCCGTCGAGATTAAAACTTATTTAATGTATTTGATCAAGATTGATATCCTTGTACAAGGTTGTATTGGAGTTCTAGTCGATACGTTATCTAAATTACCCTAAAACGTCTTATCGGCTATGAAATAAATAGGTTCATGTAATCACTGATTTATCTTATCTTGATTATAAGCAATTAATATTATCTCGGTTAGGTACGATCTATAATTACTCGCATCTAAGGGAAAGATTGAATAAGTGATTACATGTTATTTATTTCTATAGCCGATCATGATTGTATTGGGTCTAATCTACAACATCTATCCATCGACTAGCTATTTAGGTTTTATAATTATATGATAATTGACTTTAAAAGATATCAATCTTATGCTGCATCGATTGGGTTTGACCTATAGGATTGTTTCTGTTAAGGAAAAATTATTTATGATTATACTTAATCTAAATCTAGTATATGCGTAGCATCCTTCACTTTACAGCCGATTTAGCTTGTCATCGGCTAGGTTTCTACGATACATCATCGGCCCACCAGCCAATCGGCTATTGTTTACTAACATCATTTTCTTGTATATCTTGTTGGTTGCTGGATCAAACCAACTGGCATGCCCTGAACCCAAAAGTAAGATTTGGACCTGCACTAGAAATAAGCAGAGCTCCTAGGCCGTCGTGTTTTCTCATCAACAATGTCACAAGACTCACCTTGCTTAGAGAGAAAATCAACTGACAGTAGGTTATTATCGTCATTATGAAAATTATCCAACACGTCACGACCTAGAGCACACTTGATCAATAATCCCTTCTTGTTCTTCGGAAGCTTAGAGTTCCTGTTATTATCATCCAAAGAAACACAAGACGATGTGGGACACATACTACTGGACTTGTCACAAAAGCTCAAAATCGGTAAAGAAAAAGAGCAAACGTGGCTCTGATACCACTTATAGGATCGTATACAAGAACCAAGTCAACCAGAGGGGGTGAATGGTTGGACCACCAAAACAAAAAACTTTTAGTGGAAATAAAAGCTACCCTCAAATCAATGAAGTTGTCGGCGCAGCCAGTCTAACCGCACCTTTGCCACTGGTTTGACTGGTGCTGTCTAGCCGGTCTGACCATCGCCTGCCTCTGTTGCCTTCTCGCCACTACCGGTCTGACCGGTCCCTCACCGCCGGTTGGAACGTCGCCATGCTACCGGTTAGACCGCCTAATGAACTCCAGTCAAACCATCGAGATCCAAAAAACACGTATCGACAAAACTCTTGAAAGTATATCAACTTTATTACATCAATATGTATTTATAAAGTGCATCTAAAGCACTCCTCTCAACTCTCGATCTAGGATTGAAACCTCGAAGTAAACCCTAACTTTTCTCTCCCAAAAAATCGATCTCTTCTAGCCTCAACCCCTCTTCTATTTATACCCACAGCGTGGCTGCCCCTAGCCATGAATCCAACTAGAACTAAGACTCCTAATCACATAGGAAACCTACCAAACCAGGGAAACAACATCCCCATACAACTCCACACTTCAATCTTCCCAAACTTGGACTCCAATCCAAATTTAACTCCTCTTTTCATACGCACAAAACACCACATGTATGCCATATGAAAACCTTCACCTTCACATGCATTGTTCTCTTGCCTGAGCATCCCGTGTGAAATCCTTGACCGTTTGGATATCAACTTCTCCCATGCCTACTCCCGATCCATCATCGGTGTCAGTGATACGGGCCCGGGGGTATCAAGGCTAAAGATATGGGCAGCCCCCTGCACCCATGTGGCGCTCCCCCGAGGAGGGGTCGGGCCCGAGGGTGAGGTGGCGGCTGCCCTCTCCAGTCTCTTTTCTCCCCTCACTCTGCTGCCCCGAGGGTCAAGCCGCCCCGACCCCCTTCGCGCTTGCGCCGCGTGTGCGGGGTTAGGTGAGTGTCCCCAGCGCCCACCTAACTGCATTAATGGCGGCTTGGGCGAGTGCACCACGTCGCATTTAATGCGGCGTGTGGCGTGCGTGACCGGTCTGTGACTGGTGACAGCGACTGATCGGTCAGATGACGGATGGGACGGTAGCGGTGCGCCTACGCACTATCCGCATGTCAGGTGGTGCGCAGCACACCCTGCCCCGTCCCATCAAAATGATGAGAGCTTTTTTTGCCTCTCGTCTCAACCAGAGTCGGTATGCCTGCTCTGGTCAGATGGTTGCCCGGGGAGGGCAGCTCGCAATGGTGGTCTCCCCACCATCTGCAACGTCAAGTTGAGGCGCGGCCTGATAGACGATGACGCTGCCCTCAACATCCTCTCCCCCACGGCCTTCGACATCATCAAGGCCCCGGGGGTGAAGCTCCGGCCGTCCCTGCCGTTCATCGGCGTGATGCCGGGGCACACGTGGCCTTTAGGTCACATCGACCTCCTGGTCACCTTTGGTGGCCACGCCAACTTCCGCACCGAGCGGCTCGACTTTGATGTGGCGGATCTCAATCTGCCCTATAACGCGGTCCTAGGAAGGCCCGCGTTGGTGAAGTTCATGGCGGCCACCCACTACGCCTATCTCCAGATAAAGATGCTGGGCCCTAGCGGCCCCATCACCATCCACGGCGATCTCAAGATCGCGTTGGCTTGCACAGGGCAGCGCGTGAGCAAGCTCGCCGCGGTCTCCAAGCCCGTGGGCGGCGATGAGAGGCCCGAGGCCTCCACCTCGCATGCCCCGAGTGTTAACACCAGAATTTGGTAAGCCCCGAAGTCCTCATCGGCCCAGGATCTATATCGGCTCAAAGCTAATATCGGCCTAGAGCTCTACATCGGCCGATGGGGGTTATTTTAAACCAACCACCAGCAGCAGTCGGATTCTTGTTAGATTCGGGAAGATCTTATCCAGAGAAGACCGAATTTGAGGAGGATGCGGCGTGTATCTCTTAATTAGGAAGAGTTTGTTAGTTTTCTGTTTTATCTTTAGGAAAGTGTGTTAGTGTCCGGCAAGGACTTTATCTTTTCCTTTTATCTTGAGGAAAGTTTGAGTCCTAATCTGTTAGGATCTTTGTTAGTCTATGGGTATAAATATGTAAGCCCGTAGTTCATGTAATGATCATCTCACGATCAATACAACTTCGGCGCATCGCCAACCTTTTTACTTTCGTCTTCTTCGGTGAGTTCATGCCCTTCACACGAAGGGTAGGTCTCGTTATGGCTGCCTGCGCTGTCGGGGCTAGGGCTTCAACGTTCTGATCTCGTCAACGTAAGCACCTACTATCATATATCTTAGTCAATCTGGTTCGGCTTCTTGATTTAGTCTTATCGGCTGAGATTCGCTTTAGGGTTTATGCCGGTATTGACTAAATCGCCTTGCTAGATTAGATTGGCTAAGGTATCCACCACCCTGAAAATCAGTCAAGGGCTTGATTGTCTAGGTCTTGCGTTTCTTTTCATACTTAGTGCTGCATCAGACCAATTTGATCTACTAAGTCGTGATTAGAACCGTAATCTCTAGCCTGCTTGTTGGCTGCCAATAAGGGTTTCACCGGGGTTTCAGCCGGTGAGTTATCTGGACATTGCATCGGCCCAAGAGTTTTACGTATAGATTGGATCTGGCCGATGACAACAGAGTATATATTGTTTATCTGCTTGTTGAGAGTTTATGCCATCGGACTTCTGGCCGATGTGTGCTTTAATCCTCATATCAAATGTTTATCTTATATTTATCTGGATTACGCTATATCATATTGCTACATCATCATGTTATCGTCAGCCGATCGTCTTTATATAGATATTTGTTCAGTACATCGGCTAGAATTGTGCCATCGGCTCATCGGCCAATCGGTTGTTTTGACTATCGGCCTATCGGCCGATACGTTTTTGCCCTATCGGCCTATCGGCCGATAGACTTTCTGTTATGTTGTTTTGCATATCTTGTCAGTGGCAGGATCAAACTGACTGGCACGCCCGCGCTCCATCAATTTTAGGACCTGCACTGGAGCTAAGCAGATCTCCCAGGCCTTCGTGTGTCCGCACGCCGGATCCTCATCGGCGGTACGGATTTGGCGTCAACACCGAGGAAGTGGATGACCTCAGGCGACGAGGTCCCCGTGAAGGAGGTCGCGTTAGGCGACGACCCGTCCAAGACTGCCAAGATTGGCGTCCACTTGGGCGGCAAATTGGAAGACGCGCTTGTCTCCTTCCTGCGGGCAAACATCGACGTCTTCGCATGGAGGCCGTCGGATATGCCTGGGGTCCCCAGGGAGTTGATCGAGCACCGTCTAGCCATACGGCCGGAATCAAGGCCCGTTTGGCAGAAGGTACGGCGGCAGGCCCCGGAGCGTCAGGCCTTCATCCGTGAAGAAGTGGCGCGACTCCTGTATGCCGGATTCATCCGAGAGGTCATCCATCCGGATTGGCTTGTGAACCCGGTCATCGTCCCCAAGGCGAACGACAAGCTCCGGGTGTGCATCGACTACACCAACCTCAACAAGGCATGTCCTAAGGACCCTTATCCCCTGCCACGTATAGATCAGATTGTCGACTCCACTGCGGAATGCGACCTTTTGTGTTTTCTAGATGCATACTCAGGGTATCATCAGATTCGCATGGCTAGGGAGGATGAGGAGAAAACTACATTCATTACTCCTATAGACACTTATTGTTATACAACCATGCCTTTCGGTTTAAAGAATGCAGGTCCTACTTTTCAGCGTACTACTCGCATTTCGTTGGGTAGCCAAATAGGGTGCAATGTTGAGGCATATGTCGATGACTTGGTTGTGAAAACGTGCAACAAGGAGACCTTGCTCTCAGATTTACTGGAGACTCTCGAAAGTCTCCGCTCCATGCGCATGAAGCTGAACCCCGAAAAGTGCGTGTTCGGTGTGCCGGCAGGCAAGCTTATCAGGTTTTTGGTCTCTGCCCGGGGCATAGAGGCCAACCCTGAGAAGATTAAGGCAATAGAGAAGATGCGGCCCCCAGCAAACTTAGGGATGTGCAGTGTGTCACAGGATGCCTGGCCACACTAAGTCGATTCATATCGAGGCTGGGAGAGAGGGTGTTGCCCCTATTCAAACTCCTCAAGCGTTCCGGACCGTTCGTCTGGACGGAGGAGGCTGAGCAAGCTCTCAACAAATTGAAGGCTTACCTCGGCTCTTCCCCGATCTAGACAGCCCCGGAGCCCGAGGAGCCGCAAGTAATCAGCGTGGCGTTGGTTGTGGAGCGCAACAAGGAAGACCCTCGGCCCGTGCGCCCCTATCCTGTGTCGGACCGACTCGGGCCAGAGAAGGGAGGAGAGGCCCCCGAGCCAAGCGGCGGCCCAGTGCCCCCACCGACCGAATGTGGCCGTCCGCCCACTCGTCAGGCGACATCGAGCGCCCTCGACCCCTAGGATGGCCCCGAGGCCACTAGGGGAAGGAGTGGCCCGACGCCCTCTGACCCCGAGGTCACTGGCACAGATATCGAGCGGGCCCGACAAAGCCTCTCCAGCACTGTGTTGAATCAAAGGTTGTTTTGATTATTTGATGATGAACAATTGGCATCGGATTTCATTGGTTATTGGTTTTGACATTTGGAGATAATCGGATTTATGATTTGAGAGATGATTGAAATTATCGGACGGTGAACAGTATTCTGCTGACAGGCTTTGCCGGTCAAATCGGGCGTTTGTGGCCGGTCAGACCGGAGCTTGTGTGCGGTCAGGGTGTTGACTCTAGATATCGGTTTTTTAGAGATTAGACTTGAAGTGTAAGCTAGGGTTTTGAGTTTGTTCGAGTTTTTGGAAAGGAGTGCTGTTGTTGCACTTAGTAAACACAGAGAGAATCAATAAAGTTTCAATTTACTTTAAGAGTTCTTCGATTTGTGTTTTCTCGGGTCTCGACGGTCTAACCGGTGAATCTACACCAGTCAGACCGGCGGCGACTGGGCGGTCAGACCGAAGGTGTCTGAGCGGTCAGACCGGACTACAGGGGCGGTCAGACTGACAGAGCCAGCTACAGGAGACCGCATCTACATCGGAAGAGGGTAACTTTAATATTCCGTTTTAAGTTTTGGTTTTTGGGTATACCAACCATTCACCCCCTCTCTGGTTGGCTTGGTTAGAGGGATTCGATCTTACAAGTGGTATCAGAGCCTTGTTTTTCTTCTTTGGATTTTTACCAATCTAAAGTTTTTAAGCCATGGCTGACAAGTTTTTAACCAAGCCACATGTTTTCAATGGTGTCGATTTTCCTTATTAGTGTGGCAAGATGCAATCTTATTTTATTGCTCAAGATTATGACATTTGGCTTAAGGTTGCTCAACCCTATGAAATTTCAGATCAAATTAACACTACTGCTTTGAAAACTGAGTTTGAAAATAATTGCAAAGCTAGAAATATTTTATTGAGTGGAATTTCTCGCTCGGATTTTGATCGAGTGTCACATCTAAAAACTGACAATGAAATTTGGAATTCTTTACGTAATTTTCATCAAGGTACTTCCAACATTAAAGAATTACGTAAAGATCTTTTCAAAAAGGATTACATAAAATTTGAGATGAAACCCGAAGAAGCTTTAGATGATTATCTTGCTAGATTCAATAAGATTTTGAGTAATCTTCGATCTGTGGATTCTTCTTATGATGTTAATTACTCTCAATCTGAAGTTTCTCGTCATTTTTTGAATGGTCTTGATATGTCAATTTGGGAGATGAAAGTAACTTCGATTCAAGAATCAGTTGATATGTCTTGCTTGACTTTGGATTCTCTTTACACAAAACTCAAAACCCATGAGATGAATATTCTTTCTCGTAAGGTTGATTCTAAGTCAAGTGCTTTGGTTTCTTCATTGGATCTTGGTGCTTCTTCATCAAACTCCATTTCTCTTTCTTCCATTAATGCCTTGTCCGATGATCAACTCGAATCATTCGAGGAGGAGGATTTGGCTTTGGCTATTAACAAGTTGCCTCGAGCTATGAACAATGTTAGGTTGAAGAAAAGAGGAGGTCGAATTCGATGCTTTGAATGTGGGGAGCTTGATCACATTCGCTCACATTGTCCCAAGCTGGGGAGAGACAAGAAAGATGACAATGGAGCCAAGACCAAGGACAACAAGCCCGTTACAACATTCAAGGGAAGAAGATCCAAGGAGGCTCTCAAGAAGGTGCTAAATCAAGTCTACGCCGCCTTTGAACCGGCAAGTGATATTGATAATGAGAGCGATGAAGAGGACAAAGACAAGAACATCTCTGGACTTTGCCTCATGGATCGTGGAGATTCTGAGTCGGAATTTGAAGACAATGAGGTAAGCTCATCTATTGAAGTTATTGATGAGATAGTTTCTACCTTTACTCTCAAAAATAAAAAATGTGAGAAAAGGATCAAAAAGCAAGAATTTATAATTGAATCTCTAAATTCTGAAATTGCTAGATTAAAATCTCTTATTCCTGATGACGATGACTGCAAAAATTGTGAGATTTTAATGCATGAAATTTCAAAAGTTAGAGATATTAATTTTGATCACAATTTGAGATTTAAGTCTTCCTTTGCTCTTAGTTTTGCCATGCACACACGCATTTTGGATGAGTTGTTTTTAACCAAAAATTTGTTGAAAAAATATCAAGTTGCTTTTCATGCAAGTATGATGTTTAACATGATTTGTGCTAAAAGGTTAAAACAACAACATAGTGTTTTTAATTGCTCAACATGTACTCTAAACAAGATGAAACTAAAAGATGCATTAGGTCGTGTTGAGTACATGGAAAACATTGTAAAAGCTGATGAAGTGTTTTCTTGCCCCAAGTGTAGAAAAAGTAAAGGTGTCATGATAGATTGTGAAAATTGTTCTAAATTGGAAAAAGAAGTTTCTTATTTGAAAAGCTCTTTGAAAAAGTTTTTTGAAGGAGAAAAGAAACTAAACATGATTTTGGATCAATCTAAAGTGACTACCTACAATAGGGGAATTGGCTTTAATTCATATGACTATTTCAGCAAAAATAAACCTGAGATTTTGGATAAAAGTGAAAAAGGTAAAATTTTGATTAAGCCAAGTGAGAATAAAACAGTTTTTAAATCTGCTGGAATTTTGCCATCTCTTTCTTCAACTTTAAAGGAAACAAAAAATATTTTTTCTAAACCATCCATTACTAAGAAAAAGTACACTTGCTTTTTTTGCGGTAAAGATGGTCATCTTGTTGATTTTTGTTTCAAATTGGCTCATAAACAAAAGAAAGAAAGAGAAAATAATTTTGCAAAATTAAAATGGCAAAAATCTGGTTTTTCTTCAAGGAGAACGGTCAAACCGCAGTGGATACCGCGGTCAGACCGGCCCCCGGTCATAGCGACGGTACAGCGGTGGTCAGACCAGACCCCGGTCAGACCGGCAGTACCACTTCGGTCAGATCGGAATTCTCAAACTGTTTTTGTACATGGATATATGCCTATTGGATCTACCGGTCGTGTGTCTCAGTACTGGATACCTAAATTTCTTTTATCTAACCCCAGTACTGAGCCCTCGACGTCTTCTTGTGTGTAGGCTTTGATAGTGAGGAAGGATCTTGTGTGTAGGCTTTGATAGTTGAAGATTTAAAATATAATTTGCTTTCAATTTCATAAATTATTGATGAAAACTTTGAAGTTCATTTTAAGAAAACTGGAAGTAAAATATTTGATTCTTCTGGAGACTCTGTGTTGAATATCTCTCGTTATGGAAAGGTTTTTAAAGCTGATTTTGAAAATCCTGTTTCACCTGTCATAACATGTCTAGTTGCTAAATTTTCTACAGATTTGATGTTTTGGCATCGTCGACTTGGACATGTTGGTTTTGATCATCTCACAAGGTTAAGTAATTTGGATCTTGTTCGTGGTTTGCCTAAACTTAAGAAAGATCTTGATTTGGTTTGTACACCATGTCGTCATGCAAAAATGGTTGCTTCTTCACATGCTCCTATTATTTCTATGATGACGGATGCACCAGGACAGCTTTTACATATGGACACTGTTGGTCCGGCTAGAGTGCAATCCGTTGGAGGAAAATGGTATGTGCTAGTTATTATTGATGATTTTTTTCGATATTCTTGGGTTTTCTTCATGGTAACCAAAGATGAAGCTTTTGAACATTTTCGGAAATTGTATCTTCGTTTGGAACTTGAACTCCCTTGCTCTTTCAAAAGAATTCGAAGTGATAATGGTGGTGAATTTAAAAATGCTTCTTTCGAGTAGTTTTGTAACGAAAAAGGAATTGAACATCAATTTTCTTCTCCTCGTGTCCCTCAATAAAATGGTGTTGTTGAAAGAAAAAATCGCTCTTTGGTTGAAATGGCTAGAACAATGCTTGATGAGTATCATACTCCTAGAAAATTTTGGGCTAAAGCTGTTAACACTGCATGTTATATTTCCAATCGTGTTTTCTTGAGATCTAAAATTGGAAAGACTTCTTATGAGCTTCGATTTGGCTATCAACCCAAAGTTTCACATTTGCGTGTTTTTGGTTGCAAGTGCTTTGTCTTGAAATCTGGAAATTTGGATAAGTTTGAAGCACGTTCTACCGATGGAATTTTTCTTGGATATCCCTCTCATTCTCGTGGCTATCGTGTACTTGTTTTGGAAACTAACAAAATTGTTGAGACTTGCGAAGTCACTTTTGATGAGGCTAGTCCTGGAACTAGACCCGACATTGCAGGTACATTGTCACAGGTTCAGGGGAAGGATGGTCGGATTTTCGAGGATGAAAGCGATGATGAAGACGATGAAGATGCCTCGGCCGGTCAGACCGAGACCAAGGCCGGTCAGACCGGTGGCACACTTCCGGTTAGACCGGCTCAAGACGTGCGGTTAGACCGACCAGGGTCATCAAATGGTGATTCTGGTCCAGAGGCTACAGCTTCGACCAGTGAAGGTTCAGAACAGGAAATATCATCAGAAGTCGCTGCACCTTTGCATATTCAACGACTACATCCACCGGAATTGATCATCGGTAATTTAGGTGAGCGAACAACAAGGTCAAAGGTAACTACTCATGATGTTTGTGCAAATTAAGCATTTGTTGCTTTTTTTGAACCCAAAGATATTAGTCATGCACTAACTGACGAATCATGGATTAATGCCATGCATGAAGAACTCAAAAATTTTGAGCGAAACAAAGTTTGGACTTTAGTTGAACCACCTTCTGGACATAATGTTATTGGAACCAAGTGGGTTTTCAAAAATAAACAAAATGAGGATGGTTTAATTGTGCGAAATAATGCTAGACTTGTTGCTCAAGGTTTTACTCAGGTGGAGGGTTTAGATTTTGATGAAACTTTTGCTCCTGTTGCTAGATTTGAGGCAATTAGACTTTTGCTAGCTTTTGTAGCTTCTAAGGGTTTTAAATTGTATCAAATGGATGTTAAAAGTGCTTTTCTAAATGGCTTTATACAGGAGAAAGTTTATGTTAAACAACCACCGGGTTTTAAAAATCCTGATTTTTCCAACCATGTTTTTAAATTGTCAAAAGCCTTGTATGGTTTGAAACAAGCACCTAAAGCATGGTATGATAGACTTAAGAACTTTTTGCTTCGAAAAGGTTTTCGAATGGGAAAAATTGACAAAACGCTTTTTGTTCTTAAGCATGGTGATAATCAACTTTTTGTTTAGATCTATGTAGATGATATTATCTTTGGTTGTTCATCTCACACTCTGGTTGTGGAGTTTGCTGAGACTATGCGCAGAGAATTTGAGATGAGCATGATGGGTGAGTTGTCTTATTTCTTGGGATTGCAAATAAAACAAACACCTCAAGGAACGTTTGTGCAACAAACAAAGTACACTAAAGATCTTTTGAGACGTTTCAAGTTGAAGAATTGCAAGCCAATTTCTACACCTATTAGTTCTACAGCAGTTTTGGATCCCGATGAAGATGGTGAAGCTGTGGATCAAAAGGAGTATAGAAGCATGATTGGGTCTTTGCTATATCTAACTGCTTCTAGGCCAGACATACAGTTTGCTGTGTGTTTGTGTGCACGCTTTCAAGCTTCTCCACGTGCTTCACATCGTTAAGCGGTCAAGCGCATCATGAGGTATTTAAGTCATACACTTGAGTTTGGAATTTGGTATTCTACTTCATCTTCAATTTGCTTAAGTGGATATTCAGATGCTGATTTTGCTGGTTGTAGAATTGATAGAAAAAGTACTAGTGGAACATGTCTTTTTCTTGGTATTTCACTAATTGCATGGTCTTCTAGGAAACAATCTAGTGTAGCTCAATCAACCGCTGAATCTGAATATGTTGCTGCTGCTAGTTGTTGTTCACAGATTCTTTGGCTTATTTCAACTTTGAAAGATTATGGTCTTGTTTTTGAAAAGGTTCCTTTGTTTTGTGACAATACAAGTGCTATTAACATTGCTAAGAATCCTGTTCAACACTCACGTATGAAGCACATTTATATTCGTTTTCACTTTTTGAGGGATCACGTTGAAAAAGGGGATGTTGGGTTGACTTTTGTGGATACAAAGTTACAACTTGCAGATATTTTTACAAAACCATTGGATACTTCTCATTTTAATTTTCTTCGTGGAGAATTGGGAATTATTCATCCTTTTGGCATGATTTGAGGGGGAGTGTTTGTGCTCTTTGTTTTATCAAGCAAATTTTGATAATAAACAGAAAAAATTTGAGAAAAGAGAGCTTTGTTTTATGCATATTGTTTATTCTTGTGCATGCTAGCAATTATATGAAAATTGATTTGTCTCTCGTATAGCTTGTATGCATTTTAGTATCTTTATGAGACTTAGATTTTGCATTTAAGGGAGATGATGCATGACACATAAATATTATACTTGAATTAAGAAAATATGCAATATTGATGCTATCATATTGTTTGATTAATAAATGCTTATATATATGCTTTATTGTTTTATTATTCCTCAAATAGTTTTAAATGCTCATTGTACAAGAGAACAAAAATTTCTATGAGAGAAAAAAATGAATACCGAATCCTTGGAAACAGTCTTGATGACAAGGACGTATTCGATGTGAGCAAAAATAATGGGTGCCGAATCCTTGGAAACAGTCTTGACGACAAGGACGTACCCGGAATAATTGATAAAAGCAATAGATATATATGTATAGATGTTTATTTTTCAACCTATATGCTTGTTAAGATGTTGCATTATAAATTGTTAGAAATCATGAATTTTGATTGTTGATTTGAACTTATTTGTACAATCTTTGGTTCATAATTATACTCTAATACATGCTTGTTATCTAGTAGATGAGTTATTTTTCTTATTATTGCAACTCATGACATGAATTACTCTATGTATGACACTAAGCTCTTGATCTCATGAATATAATAAATTTTACATCCAATGCTTGATGAAGTCATTGTCAAAAAAGGGGAGAAAAAAAGAAAAAGGAGGATAGATTTTTTTAGATTTTTTTTAAAATTCTTTTTTGAGATTTTTGAATTTTTGAGCTTTTGGTCAAGGGTTCTTAATTTTTGGTCAAGAAGTGATTCTTGATTTTTGAGCTTAATGCTTTTCGTTTTTCCAAACACCAAAACACAAAACATTTTTATTGGTTTTGCCAATGTGTTCATCAAGGGGGAGATTGTTGAATCAAAGGTTGTTTTGATTATTTGATGATGAACAATTGGCATCGGATTTATTGGTTATTGGTTTTGATATTTGGAGATAATCGGATTTATGATTTGAGAGATGATTGAAATTATCGGACGGTGAACAGTATTCTGCTGACAGGCTTTGCCGGTCAGACCGGGCGTTTGTGGCCGGTCAGACCGGCCAGCCCGCGGTCTGACCGGTCGACTTCCTGTCGGTTTCAGATTTGGGTTGTTTCGTTGGATTTCTGTGATTATTGAATGTCTACGACTTCTATTCGGTTTATATACGTATGTGATGCTTTTGTGTGCTAACAATGAATCAAGTTTGTGAGAACTTGTACTCGGATATGGATTTTGTGTTCGATTCATGTGTAGGTAATCTTGAAGCCTCGGGAGAGTATTTCCGGTGATGGATCGGGAGTCAACTTGGGAGAAGATGACGTCCGGACGATCAAGATGTGTTGATGCAAAAAATACACACTGGCCTGGGAGATCTGCTTAGCTCCAGTGCAGGTCCAAATCTTGGTGAGATGCGGGCGTGCCAGTCAGTTTGATCCTGCAACTGACAAGATATACAAACGACAGATCAAAGAACCGATCGGCCAACATAGCCGATATAGTAATTCCAGCTGATCCTGATAACAGCCGATAGCGATAGGGTTTTGAGCTATCGGCTATGTGTTCGATGTAGATTCTGACACTTGACAAAGAGACAATCGGCTGATGATAATATGCATTAGATCAGCAATGACTTGATAAAGTGAAACGAAAGTTAGATGTACTCGATCGGCTATAGATATCAATGATACATAATCTAAATCTCAAAATATATTTAAACTAAGTGATTGGGATAGATCGGACAGGGCGCCGAGACAGTATAAATCACTTATGTCTAAAAACACCTCAAGAGAGAGATTATATATATTCATAGCATAGCCGATGAAGTGAATCTAACATAGATCCAATGCCATAAAATCCATAAGATTAGATTAAACAGTGAAACCTTTGTTGTCATCGGCTAAATTCAACTTATATGCAATCCTTATAAGCCGATGCAACGTCCAGATAACTCATCGGCTGAAACCCCGATGAAACCCTTATTGGCAATCAAAAAGCAGGCTAGAGATTCATGGTTCTAAGCACGACTTAGTAGGTCAAACTCAACTGATGCAGCACTAAGTATGTAAAGAAACACGGTATCTAGATGATCAAGCCCTTGACTGATTTTCAGGGTGGTAGATGCCTAAGCTAATCTAATCTAGCAAAACGATTTAGCCGATACCGGCAGAAACCCTAGAACGAGAAGCAGCCGATAAAACTAAATCGAGATGCTAATACTAGATTAACATAAGACATATGATAAATAGCCAGGCAAATATATTATCCAAACCAGAGCAATCCAAGAGGTCGAATGTACTGATGCAGCCTTGAACGACGCCGACGTAGATGATACAATTGCCTGAACCGACGGAACACTGGACTTACCCCTTCGCCGGAGATCGACAGCCGATGCAGCCCCGCGTCAGGTGCCAAATTCCGTCGGTTGATAAATAAACCGTAACAGAGTAAAAGGTGGCGATGCGCCGAATTGTATTGATCGAGAGTTGATAGATTACAATAACCCCGGGTGTACATATTTATACCCATAGGGAGATACTAGTCCTTGTAGGACAAGAAAGAAACTTTCCTAAAGATAAAAGAAAAACATAAAGTCCTTAAGGGACACTAAACACACTTTCCCAAAGATAAAAGGAAACTAACAAATATCCTAATTAATAGATACAATTGCCTTCTTCGGACTCAATCCGTACGTGGCAATCCTCATGAAGCACACCAACCGAACCCGACAATGATCCTGCCATCTCCTCATCGGAATCGGCTATATCGGCTATCCTTGTCCGATTCTGTTTCAGCCGATGCACACCGTAGCCGATTTGGCTTGCAGCCGATTCATACTCTGTTTCTGTAATCGCTTATCTCCTCCAATCGGCTTCGGCTTTAACTCTGAATCCAATGCATGATTTACCAAATTTCGTCGTTAACAAGATGTCATGCGGGATACTTAGGTTCCAGATGGATGCACGTGGTTGAGATGATTCCATATGGCATGCGATGGAGTTATTGTATGCGTATGGAAGTTGGAGTCAAATTTGGATAGAGTCCAAGTTTGGTAATTTTGATTATGTAAAGTTTGTTGCTGATATGAGGAGGTTTTCCTAGGGGATTAGGACTCCTTGTATGAGTAGAATTTGTGGCTAGGGACAGCTACGATGAGGGTATAAATAGAGGGGCAGGGTGTTGCCTCTAGATATCGGTTTTTTAGAGATTAAACTTGAAGTGTAAGCTAGGGTTTCGAGTTTGTTCGAGTTTTCGGAGAGGAGTGCTGTTGTTGCACTTAGTAACAATAAAGTTTCAATTTACTTTAAGAGTTCTTCGATTTGTGTTTTCTCGGGTCTCGACGGTCTAACCGGCGAATCTACACCGGTCAGACCGGCGGTGACTGGGCGGTCAGACTGGAGGTGTCTGAGCGGTCAGACCGGACTACAGGGGCGGTCAGACTGACAGAGCGAACTACAGGAGATCACATCTACATCGGAAGAGGGTAACTTTAATATTTTGTTTTAAGTTTTGGTTTTTGGGTACACCAACCATTCACCCTCCCTCTGGTTGGCTTGGTTAGAGGGATTCGATCTTACACACTGCGCCTCCCGGGTTCAGTGCCCGTAACGAGGGAACCAGGCCCCGCCGAAAGGTGCAGCGGCTGGTTTATTTCGTCAGTGAGGCGCTGCGGGACGCCAAGACCCATTATCCGCAAGGTCAGAAAATGTTATATGCAGTTCTAGTGGCATCGAGGAAACTATGCCATTATTTTCAGGCGGACCGGGTCACTGTGGTAACGTCCTACCCCCTCGGCCAAATCCTACACAACCGAGAGGGTACCGGACGGGTGGTAAAGTGGGCGATCGAACTCTCTAAGTTTGACCTACACTTTGAACTGCGCCACGTGATCAAGAGTCAGGCCCTCACCGATTTCGTGGCAGAGTGGACCCCAACTCCCGAACCCGACCTCGGGCCCTCCACCCCTGTGGCCGAGGTAGGTTCCTCACGACAACCTCATGCCACCCATTGGGTGATGCAGTTTGATGGCTCTCTCGCCCTCCAGGGCGCCGGCGCTAGGGTCACCTTGACCTCGCCTAGTGGGGACATCCTCAGATATCTGGTTCGCCTAGATTTCCGGGTAACCAACAACATGGCGGAGTACGAGGGGCTCCTTGCAGGACTCAGGGCGGCTGCTGGAATGGGGATCCGCCGCCTCCTGATGTTAGGCGACTCTCAGCTAGTCATGAACCAGGTCTCCAAGGAGTACCGGTGCTCCGACCCACAAATGGATGCCTACGTCCGCGAGGTGCGGCGTATGGAGCGCCATTTCGACGGGTTAGAACTTCGGCACGTGCCCAGGCGGGACAACGCGCTTGCCGATGAGCTCTCAAGGCTCACTTCTTCACGAGCCCTAACCCCACCGGGTGCCTTTGAAGAAAGGCTTACCCATCCGTTGGCACGTCCCGATCCCCCGAGGGAGCCGGACGCTACCACGCCACCCCTGGGGCCTGACGGAGTCCAGGCCTCGGGGCCCAAGGAGGTCGAGCCCGACCCCCCATGACAGATCGCCTGGATGACTAAGATCCAGGCGTTCCTCAAAGACGAGACTCTACCCAAGGATCGCGAGGGGAGTGAGCGCGTCGCTCGGATCTCCAAAAGGTACGTGTTGGTAGAGGGGGCCCTCTATCGACGTGGCGCCAACGGAGTCCTCCTCAAGTGCATCCCTTGGGAGCAGGGCGTCGAGCTCCTTGCCGAAGGTGAGTGCAGCGCCCACTCCACAGTCAACCTGGTCCGGCGATGCAGGGCGTGCCAGTTCCACAGCAAGCAGACACATCAGCCGGCCCAGGCCTTGCAGACCATCCCGCTTTCATGGCCGTTCGCGGTTCGGGGGCTAGACATCCTGGGTCCCTTCAGGAAGGCCTTGGGCGGGTACGAGTACCTGTACATCGCCATTGACAAATTCACTAAGTGGCCCGAGGCTTACCCGGTCATCAAGATCGACAAGCACTCGGCCCTCAAGTTCATCAAGGGCATCACTGCCCGGTTCGAGGTGCCCAACCGTATCATTACGGACAACGACACCCAGTTCACTAGTGAACTATTCGGTGACTACTTCAATGACATGGGCATCAAGCTCTGCTTCGCCACACCCGCCCACCCCAAGAGCAACGGTCAAGTGGAGCGCGCCAACGCGAAAATCCTCAAGGGCCTTAAGACCAAGACGTACAATGTCCTCAAGAAACATGGGGACTCAGGGATTGAGGAGCTACCAGCGGTGCTCTGAGCAAACCGGACTACCCCAAGCCGAGCAACAGGAGAAACCCCTTTCTTCTTGGTCTACGGCGAGGAGGCAGTCCTCCCATCCGAGCTCACCCTAGGGTTCCCTCGGGCCACCATGTATAGCGAAACTGACCAAGATCAGCTCCGACGAGATGACCTCGACTACCTCGAAGAGCGAAGGCAGCGCGCGGCCCTTCGTGCCGCGCGTTACCAGCAGAACCTGCGGCGCTACCATCAGCGCCATGTCCGGGTCCGATCACTCAGCGTCAACGACCTTGTCCTACGCCGCGTCCAGATGCGTGCCGGATTGAGAAAGCTCTCACCCATGTGGGAGGGACCATACAGAGTGATCAACGTCCCCTGACCAGGCTCAGTTCGACTGGCTACAGAAGACGGCACAGAGCTGCCTAACCCATGGAACATCGAGCATCTTCACCGCTTCTACCCGTAAATGGGTCAAGAGTCATACCTCAGGCTCGGGCCAACCCCGCATGACCCCTCGGGCATACGGGATTGGCCGGGGGCTCCCATTATAAATATATCCCTTTTCGTATTTCAAAATAGCAAGCTTTCCTTTTATCTCTGTAAGGCTGTGCTTGCTTTGTCTTTTCCCTTTTGAGTGTTTTGGCTTGTGTCGGGTCATTCGTGCTCGTTCTTGCCCTCAATAGCTCAGGTCGCCTAGACGCCAACGAGGCCCAGATCAAGCCATGCCCCGGGACATGGCGAACTTCGGGAGTAATCGGCAATGGCCCACAAACGGGTCGCCACTAACCCCCGGTCGTTGCACTCCCGGTCTGGCCAGTCTCGCCACGCGGAACTCCCCAAGGCACTAGCGCCGGCCCTTGTTGCTTGGGGCCACAACCCGGGTCCGGACCCCCGCTCAAGCTAAACTCGGCGGGATTACAAGGCAGGCCGGTCCCATCGCGCACAAAGTCACAACTAACATAGAATCAAAAATTTTCCATCGCAGGCATACATAGATGATCAACGTAAGCGAATAAAGACAATGGAAATATATACAAGCATGGCACGGAGGCCTTGAGACAAAAGAAGAGAAAGGAGAGGCTTGCGGCTGCCCGGGGGTCGGCCTCGTCCTCTCACCCCGAGGTGCTCGGGCCACCAGCCTCACCGCCGCCATCGCCGTCATCATCACCGTCGTCCTCATCGTCGGAGGCCAGCGCGAAGATGAACCGAGGGGCTGTCCCCTCGAAGCTATGGACGATCTCCTTGGTGGCCTCCCGGACCTGAGCACGCGCGGTTGCCTTGGTCTCGTGGGGGGGGGAACTCGTCGAACACGGCCCACGGCGAGAAGTTGGGGTCGTGGGCCTGGTAGCTCGCCAGCACGAGTTCCACCGCCCCTCGCGCGAGGTCCATTAAGGAGGATTTCACCGTCTCCTCAACTTCCTCGGGTCGCTTCTCTAGGTCCCCGGCCATCTCTGAGATTCGGTGGGCAAGGCCGGTCTGGCTTACGGCAAACTTGGGGTGCCGGCCATGCCAGATGCCCGCCTGACGTCCCGCGCGTTCCAGCCACGCGACGGCGTCCCGCAGCATGCCGGGCCCCACGTCATTCGCTAGCCGAATTGCTTCGGGCTCCTCGACGCGCGAGTCCAGGGCCCTCTGCAACTCGGCGATGGAGTCCTCGGCCACCGCGAGGCGATCGGCCGGGTCGTCCTGGCCTACGGCGGCCCCGCCGCCGTGCGCCAGCGCGTCTAGCTCCTTCGCCCGCGCCTCGAGCTCGGATGTGCGCTGCTCTAGCGCGGTCCTCTCGGCGCGGGCGTTCTCCAGATGGCGGTGCTCACGCGCCGTGACGGCCTCCTCGCGCTTGGCGAGTTGGTCCTCACGTCAGCGTGTCGCCACCTCATGGCAAAAGATGTCGGATTCGCGCTCGGCGATCCTCCCGTCACACCCCTTCCAGTCCTCACGGAGGCGCAGATCTTCCGCGAGGCGTCGCGCCGCGGCCTCGGAATCCACGAGGGTGCGCGCCCGCTAGACGATAGCTTCCTCACAGAGGCGAAGTGTGGACTCCATCTCCATGGCTACGGCCTCGTGTGCCACCAGCGTCGCCTCCCGCGCGTCCATGGCTCGGGCACGCTCGTCGAGTGCCTCCAGCTCCCGAGCGCGCTGGTCGAGAATTTTGACCCGCTGGGGCCTCCGCCCTCTGCAGACGCGAGGTCCACTTCTTAAGTTCATCGGTGCATTCCTCTAGCGCCTTGGTGTGGGCCCCCAAGGCCTCCTCGCGCTGGCGCACCGACGCCTCGGCCTCCGTCGCCCTCTGCTCCCGAGCCGCGGCGGCGTCGAGCCTCCGCACCAAGTCCGCCGTGTAGGCCTCGTGCTGGAGGCGGAGGTCGTTCAACCCCTCGTCCAGGGCGGCAGTGGCGACGAGGGCCACAACTCTTTCCTCCCCCTCATGGGCCACCTTCGCTAGGGCGTCGGCGCTAGTGTCGAGCTTCGCTAGGTGCCTTCCGTGCGCCGTGCGGCCAGCCTCCACCATCGCCTCCACCGAGTGCCGTCCCTTGGCGACTCACTCCCACTCCGCCTCGAGCTCAACCCGCTCCCCCAGTAAGGCCTGCATTTGGGCGGTCAGCCCTTCCAGCACGGTAGTGTTCGCCGTCGCCAGCGCCTGCAGGAGGGGTTCCGTGCTCAGCGGAGTGGAGACAGAGATAGGGGACTGCCATCCCTGCAGTGGCGGAGTTCGGCTTGGCCCAGTGGTGGGTGTGCGGGCTCCGGGCTCATCTTCGGGCGCCCTGCCCGAACGTGGGCCTTCCCCTGGGGCCTGTTCTGCTTCGGTGTCTGCCGTGGCGTTGGGTCCCGAGCATGTCGTCTCCCCGCCGCCACCGGTCGGCCCCGCGGCCGCCTCGGACTCCCGTGCGCGCGCCGCCTCAGCCTCCCGCGCACGCGCCGCCTCGGCCTCCCCAGCGGCCACCTCGGCCCCTCATGTGCGCACTGCCTCAGCCTCTTGTGCACGTGCGGCCTCAGCTTCCAACATGCGTGCCCCCGCCCATACAGTTGCTTCGGCCTCCCGCAAGAGCACCTTGGCTTCCCGCCGATCGGCCCCCGCCGGCGCGCCTCTTCGGTCGCCGGCTCCTCGGCATCGCCGCTCACAGGCCGACCGGCCTTGGATTGTTGGGAGGGGTCGCCGCCGCGGGCGCCACGAGACGGGATCTCGCTGAAACGCAGAAGGCAAACAAAACAGAATAAGGGACTGGGGGAATGGAAGACCGTCTGCCTTGGTGGCGAGATCGTACCTGCGGGGTGGGCGGTTGAAGGACCACTCTGGGGGCTTGATGAAGCTCCCCCTGCATGGTTCGGTCTCCCTCATCCGGCGGAGCCGCTTCTTCTTCCTTTCGGCCTCAGGCGGGGACATCGGTGCGGCGCTCGCCGGGCGCCTGTCGGTAGTGCGCTTCGCCCCGCTCCCAAGGGGGGAGACGGGGGAGGGTGTTAGAAAATAAACCTGACTGTGTGTGTTTTGGTCAGGCTGTGTGCAGCGTGTGTGTGTCGCATGCATTTGTTCGTTTGTAAGCAGTCAAAGCGCGGCGGACGATGCGGGAGCGCAGCTCAAGTTCTGCATGGCAGACCGAGTCTCGCGGAGGAGTGAGTGGCTCATGCACGAGTGCAGGCCGGGTCATCGGATTTTAGGCGTGAGTGCGCGTGAAGATAGCAGACGTGGGTGCGTGGGCGCTGCGTCGCCGTTGTGTATAAAGCTGCAGTAGACAATGTGTTTGGTGTAGAGTGTGTCTCTGTTATCAAAATCACCAAGCCAATAAAGTGTTCGTCACTGGGTGTTCGTCGCCATAAACTGAGTTTGTTTCTTGCTACTCTTCTTCCTCGCGTGTGTGGTGAGGGAGTGACTCCTGGGCAAAGCTAACAGTGGTATCAGAGCAAGGTTGATGAAGATCGGAGATGGCTCGAGCTCGGCCGCCGCCGAGCGCGTCATGGCCAACTCCAGCACCGTGGAGCTCCCGCTGTTGACAAGGACCAACTACCATGAATGGTCTTTGGTGATGCAGGTGAGCATGGAGGCGTTGGAGCAGTGGGACGCGGTGGAGGCGGTGAGCGAGGACCGGGGCAAGGATCGGCGCGCGCTAGCCATGATCATCCACGCCGTTCCAAGGAAGATGAAGGCCGGGCTCACCGTGAAGAAGTCGGCAAAGGAGGCGTGGGACGCGGTGAAGAAGATGCACGCCGGCGACGACCGCATGAAGGCTGCGAGCGTCCAACGTCTCATGAAGCAGTTCGAGAACATGGCGTTCCGTGACGGAGAGAACGTCGGCGACTTCGCGATGCGCATCAACGGGCTTGTCGCCAGCCTGCGCGAGCTCGGTGAGGCGATGGAGGATAGCTGTGTCATCAAAAAGATGTTGCGTGTCATCCCCAAGAGGCTGAAGCAGGTTGCGGTGGCAATCGAGATGCTCGCCGACATCAACACCATGACCGTCGAGGAGCTTGTTGGCCGGCTGCAGGTGGCGGAGGACGCAGACGCCGAGGACCAAGAGGCGACCAATGCAGGCCACGCGGGGCAACTACTTCTCACGGAGGAGCAGTGGGAAGCGAGGCGGCGACAACATCGCAACAAGGAGCGTGCAAGCGACGACGACACCAAGGACGGAGGCTGGAACAGTGACGACGACGACGGTGGCAGCAGTGCAAGCTTGGAGGTGAGTCCGCGTCGACGCCGTTCAGGAGGAAAGTGTTATAACTGTGGCGTTCGTGGACATCTCTCCAGGGACTGCCGCAAGCTGAGGAAGGAGCAGGCACTGCTCGCCAACACCAACGACGAGCCAACGCTTTTGTAGGTCCGAATGTGGTGTGTCAGGTTTAGGGGGTTGATTGTTAGAAAATAAACCTGACTGTGTGTGTTTTGGTCAGGCTGTGTGCAGCGTGTGTGTGTCGCATGCGTTTGTTCGTTTGTAAGCAGTCAAAGCGCGGCGGACGATGCGGGAGCGCAGCTCAAGTTCTGCATGGCAGACCGAGTCTCGCGGAGGAGCGAGTGGCTCACGAACGAGTGCAGGCCGGGTCATCGGATTTCAGGCGTGAGTGCGCGTGAAGATAGCAGACATGGGTGCGTGGGCGCTGCGTCGCCGTTGTGTATAAAGCTGCAGTAGACAATGTGTTTGGTGTAGAGTGTGTCTCTGTTATCAAAATCACCAAGCCAATAAAGTGTTCGTCACTGGGTGTTCGTCGCCATAAACTGATTTTGTTTCTTGCTACTCTTCTTCTTCCTCGCGTGTGTGGTGAGGGAGTGACTCCTGGGCAAAGCTTACAGAGGGTTCTCTCCTTGCTTTCTTTTCCCCTTGCCGTCGATAGGGCGGCTGCTCCCCGAACCCCCGCCGCGGGGCCCCACTGCGTAGTCCCCTCCAGGGGAAGGTCGCTACCCTCCTCCTCCGCGACTGCCGCTTGCGCCATTGTTTCCACGGCGGGCCCGGTCCCCCGGTCCCCCGAGGCACCGACCACCTGCATGATGGCCAGGATGCTGATATGGTCTGGGTCGCTGCAGAGGGGGAGGATCCCCGGAGGGATGAGCGATGACTCGACGGTGCTGAGATTCAGCACGCGTTGGATCACCACCCTGAGGTCCTTTGGGTCCTTGTCCCACTCGCGGCCCTAGTGCGTCCTCAGGAGGTCGTCGGAGCCGGTGTACTCCCAAGCGCCCCGGGTGTGCCGCCGGAGCGGCGCGATCCGACGGCCAAGGTAGTCGCCAAACATCATGGCGCTTGTGATCCCCTGGGATCGTAGGCCGGCTAAACGATCCAAAACGGCATCGTAGGAGTCCCCCAGTTCCGTCGTCGCCCGCCAGCTCAGCGCCTGCACCGGCGGCTTGCTCGGGAGTCGGAGGCGCGGGTCGTTAGGGAGAGCGGTGTTGAACCAGTCGTTCTTCCAGTCGTCCTATTTCTTGCGTAGGACGCAGGTGATGTAGCGATGCACCACCTGCCCGTGCGACACCGACTGCATGGTGAAGAACCACCGGAACAGCCAAAGGGATGGGCGCACCCCGACGAACATCTCACACAGGTGTGCGAAGGAGAGGAAGAAGATCAACCGGTGTAGGTAGCGCGGCGCTGGGCGCCCTTCGCCCAGCATGACCACCTCCTGGTCGGTCGACGCCGACATAAACTTGCGCGGCAGACCGGCCTGCCTCTTGATGGTGATGCGGAAGGGCGCCAGCACGCTGCCGTCCAGCGGCGCGGAGCTCCGCGTCATGTTGCCGGCGAGGTGGAGACGCGAAGACGAGAGGGAGCGAGGAAGCCGAGAGAGCTAGGGCACGGTTGGCAGAGTTGGGTGAAAGTGGCAAGCGGAAGGAAACGAATCCCTTCCTTGGCGGCCTTTATATCCTCGCCTCCGCTGCGCCCGGCTCCTCGTTTCCTGGGCCCACTAACTCGCCCCCTCGATTATCGCGCCCACTTCCCCACTCGCCTCACTCGCCCGCTTCCGGGGCACGCACCAGTCACGCAACCGTTGTGGTCGAGGCGGGGAAAATCGTGTCCATTTTAATTGCGCACGGTTACCGTAAAAAACGCCATCATCATATTCCCTGGCAAAACGGACCAACGTGTCCCGATCCGCGCGCCGCCCTAGATAATGTGGCAGTTACGAGTTGACGGTGCATTGTTACCGTGAGGCGACTTTTTACTACGCGCGGGATCGCGACCGTTGGGGTTTTACCACGGGGAAGCCGGGCGTACATGTCACCAGACCGAGAGGATGGCGTCAAACCTGGTCACCCCTTGAGTGGGCCCGGCCAGGCGTAACGTCGGGGGCTACTGTCGGTGATACGGGCTCGGGGGTATCAAGGCTAAAGGTATGGGCGGCACCCTGCACCCACGTGGTGCTCCCCTAAGGAGGGGTCAGGCCCGAGGGTGAGGTGGCGGCTACCCTCTCCAGTCTCTTTTCTTCCCTCACTCCGCTGCCCCGAGGGTCGGGCCGTCCCGACCCCCTCCGCACTTGCGCCGCGTGTAGATGAGCGTCTCCAGCGCCCACCTAACTGCATTAATGGCAGCTCGGGCGAGCGCACCATGTCGCATTTAATGCGGGGTGTGGCTTGCGTGACCGGTCTGTGACCGGTCACAGCGACTGACCGGTCTGCGACCGGTCAGATGACGGATGGGACGGTAGCGGTGCGCCTGCACACTATCCGCACGTCAGGCGGCGCGCAGCACACCCTGCCCCGTCCAATCAGAATGATGAGAGCTTTTTTTGCCTCTCATCTCAACCGGAGTCGGTATGCCGGCTTTGGTCAGGTGGTTCCCGTTTCTCGATACGAACGGAACACAGAAGTCTTCACCCATTTAATGGGGAATGACGCGGGCGTCCCCCGTGTCAGCCGGCTGATCGGACAAGGGCCATGCCGCGACGACTGTGCGTGTGGCTTCCGAGTCAAGCAACAAGACAGCCATTAAATGTAAAAATGTTTTCCTTCTCTCTTAGGTAGCCTATTGGCCCATGTGGTAGCCCCTTGAGATATAAAAGGGGGGCCAGGCCTGAGGAGAAAAGGGGGTGGGGAAAGAGAGAACGAGCACTTGTATTCCCCCGCATTCCAATCGCATATCCACCACACACAGGAGTAGGGTATTCCGCTTTCGAGCGGCCCGAACCTGTATAAACTCCTTTGTCTCGTCTTCTTCGAGGGGCCTAACCCCCTCTACATCTCTCTCTCTCTCTCTCTCAACAGAGCGCGAATCTCACCCTACGTCCCCGGCTGAACTAGGGGGTCCTCGCTGTCCCCCGTTGAGGAGTTCACACTCTGTCAATCGGCTATACTCCCATGGCCTCAAGCAACACCTGAACATGAACAATAGAGAAACTCCATATTGGAGTACAAGTTCGAACCAACTTGACTCACATCAGCACACAACAGTATCACATACGAATAGAAACCATCTAGAAGTCATAAACATGAAGCAATCTAGAAATCCTACGAAAACAACCCAAAACCGACTCACTCCCGAGTCTGTCGGTCTGACCGTCGGGCTACCTAGTCAGACCGTTCAGATACCTTCAGTCTGAAGAAAAGACTGGCGAGCAACTCTCGGTCTGACCGGCTAGTGCCTTGCACTGTTCACCGACAGAAAATACTATTCATCGTATTTTCCAAACACTCACCTTTGACAATTTGTTCATCACTTAGATTAAATCAACACCTTTATTTCATACTCAGTTCAAATTTAGACACCCGCATTAACCTAAACTCGATCCAAAGCAAGCGAGTGACACCCGTCTTTATTTTGTTCTAACTTCGCCCCTACTTGGCACACGTTCTGTAGGTTGTAGGTTCATCATCCAGGCTGGACACCATGCCAAGGCCAAGCTGCCTGTACTGCTCCATCTCGTCGAAGTCTTGCTGCTGCTACTGCTCCGATGATGAATCACCGTTGCTACAGCTACCTATGCTGCTCTCATTTGCATCTAGAGGAGGTCCTCCGAGGATATGGAGCTGACGCTGCTAACGCCGCCGCCAGGAAGAGGGCACGCTCACTACCATCGCCACGAACAGAAGAGATGGGAGGGTGGAGGATGAAAATGATACTGATATGTGGGTCCAACGTGAGGATTGAAAGAGGGGGTATTTTGGTCCATACGAAAATACAGTAACAAAAAAGAGATTCAAATGGTATCTAAGATGTACAGATTGGCATGGATCCAATTTTGAATGTATGGTAGTGGCATGGTTACAAGTACATAAATATAATAATGGCATATTTTCAAACCATGAAATTAACAATGGCATAAATCCAATTAATCGTAATATTTTTGTAGAATTGCTCCTGCTTAATCCAAGAAATAAAAAAGGTGTGCTTGTCTTCTACGACCCCTACTTACCGATGGATCCACCCATCTGCTACCTTAGGTCTAACTTTTTCCTCCCCTCACCTTGCTCTCTCTCTCTATCCCCCGTCACATTCTATCCGCTCCCGATCCCCTCCCCGTCATCTCGTCGCCTCCTCTCTCTCCATCTTCGCTAGCGTCGTCCTCCTCCTTGTTGCCTCCTCTTGTCTCCATCTCCGTAGGCACCACCCTTCTTCCTCTGCCCCCTCCCATCCCTTCCCTCTGATAGCGGGTCGAGCTTCGACGGTGTAGACCGAACTCGGTGGTGGCGAACGTATTTCTGGCGACGGGATTGAGCTTCGACGGCGGTGGATGAAAGTCCAACAGCGTAGATTGAGCTCGGTGATGCAATCGAGCGGCAAGCTAAGCGGGGATGGGAGGGAGGGGTGGCAGATCGACACGCTGACCTCGACGGTGGCTATAACACGCCGACCTCAATGGTGGCTACACAGATCTGTAGTGGCCGAGATGAGTTCATTGCGTCATCTTCTTCTCCCGAGCGTTTCTTCTCTGGCCGCCGGAGCTCAGAGAGACGTTGGAGTGTGGGTGTGGGTGTCGTGGGGGCATGAGGAGGTAGGGGCACAACCTTCCTAACACGGCTTCGAGCCATCATCCCTCGTGTCACGGGCTTTCAACCTGATAAGCCCTGGTAAGGCCCTCACTTCTTCCAAGGAGGCCGAGGGGATAACGACTGATGCTTGTGTGGAGGGGAATGTTCTTGCTGACACCTCGGGGCTGAATGCCACATCGTCACGCTATGAATGGCCTTACATGATCTTTCTGTTTAGTTGGGAGCTAAAAGACACGGACCTTCCAACAACGCACAACCGCACTGAGTGCCATTGTAGCCAGTGATGGATGCAGCTTTAAAATAAAGATGACGTGGAGATGCTAGCTAGATAAAGACAACCAAATATAACACGTACCATATTTATATCGTAATTGCAAGCCAAACAAGAACATTCAACATGATAACTTTTTTTAAAAAATAAAGTAATAATCTTTGCACCATATTTAATTCATTATACACTAAAGGTAATAGTAAACTTTCAATTTGTAAAAATAAGTTAATTACAATTATAACAATGGATGATAGCTAACTAATCAAACATATTTAAAAATTGGTTAAAATATGAGAAGACATATCTCAAATTAATCACTTCTTACTCTACAAAATCCACAAAATCAAATTTCAAAGGAGAGAAACCACAAGTCACCTGCAGACAGGCAGGCGCTGCCGCTGCGTGCCTGAGCTGCCACTGGGTCTGGCGGCTAGGCTATGGACCAGCGGCGTGACGTGTCGGTGGCTCGGCGCAGCTGCGCACGCATGCCGCACACGCACAAGATGGCGTCGGCGCTAACGGCGTTGTTGGTGTGAACTATCGAAGAATGAAGATGATCCGCCTAACTCGTCTCCAACGAAGGTTGTCGCCGATCCAAGAGACGAAGCGTCGCTGTTTTCTGTTTGGTTTCGCGTGCTGACGTGCGGCGTGACTAGCAACAGTCCAACGAAGTGATTGCCCTGTTTGTTGATCACTTGATGGCCCTGTTGTCTTGTTGGGCTGGTCATGGGTCAACCGTGGATAGGATATGACAGCAGGCAGCCCAAGGGAAGGGTGGGACAACACGGGCTGTAGGTGAGCCGGACGATCCACCCTGTCCAATGGGTGGATGCCACTAATTATAGCCAAAATAAAAAAGGAGACGTGAATGTGTAGTGTCAGTGTGTACTGTCTACCTTTACTATTGAAGTTGCGGCACAACAAAATTGTTGTAACGATCTGCTTGCGTTGAATCATCTCACCTTGGCTGAATCACTTCTCGCCTTGGTAGGATGATCCACTCCTGAATCCTTGAGCTGCAAACCGATGCATCTTAAGTAAACAGATAAACATTTAGTTCCACTTGCCCTCTTGGAACCAATAATGTCACCAATTTAATCTCTACCATTAAAATTAGACAAGCCTAAGAATCTTCCAATTCTTCTTACCAAGGGAATGTGTTGACTTTTGTTTTCTGACCTATGTGAAGCCGTAAGCACATTTATCCATCTATAACTGTATTAATTGAGCACCACGAGGGAACAAACGGAAAATATGTAGTTGATGCCTAACCTTGCTGCAACTAAGCTTAAGCAAGATGTGCCATGCAACAAAAGGTATGACTTAAAAATAGTTGATCACAAGTATAGCATGGCTAATTCTTTTTGAGCAACAAACAGAGTTTATCGTAGAAACAAATTTACAGATTGGCCCGAGATATTACACAACCAAGCAGAAACTTAGTGTCAATAATTAAGAAAAAAAAGTCCGGGCATGCTAGAACTTCACCCTTTCCACTGTGGTAGCAAGCACTTTCCTAGCATGGTTAGTTATAAATTTGGAAGTATACATGACATGTGATAAGTGTAGTGCGATACAATGGCGGCAACAAAATAAACATATATCTAACCAACCGTGACATAACATGTGACTTAGCAAAATAAGAACCAAACAAAAGCCGTAGAATACCAAAATACCCAAAAACCCAACATAATTGATATGTTGCTAAGCAAGACGACTACAATCTCCAGCTATAAAACAGCCAAGCAATCCATGTCTTCTTATCCCAGAAACATTGATACTGATACAGATCACTTGTGTGCCAGTCACAAGCCTAATGCAAAAAGCTCCTCACAGACTCACTCTCGCGCCATGAAATTCTCCTCGACCTCAACCCCTTTATTCATCCTCCTCCCTTTCCTGCCTCTCCTCTACTTTCTCTACCTGTATCAGGATACCAAGAAACAGCCTGGTTCCAATGGACTCAAGTCCTACCCTGTAGTCGGCACGCTGCCGCACTTCGCCAAGAACAGGCACAGGTTTCTCGAGTGGTCGACCGACGTAATGAAGCGCAGCCCCACGCACACCATGACGTTCAAGGCGCTTGGCCTCACCGGCGGCGTCATCACAGCCAACGTGGCCAACGTCGAGCACATACTAAAGACTAACTTTAGTAACTACCCGAAAGGCGAGCTCTCCGTGTCCTTGCTCGAGGACTTGCTTGGCCACGGCATCTTCAACTCCGACGGCGAACAGTGGCTATGGCAGCGGAAGGCTGCCAGCTACGAGTTCAACCAGCGCTCGCTGAGGAGCTTCGTGGTGGACACCGTCCGGTTCGAGGTCGTCGAGAGGCTGCTGCCGCTGCTGGAGCGGGCTTGGCGCGACGGGCGGACTCTGGACGTGCAGGACGTGCTCGAGCGCTTCGCGTTCGACAACATCTGCCACGTAGCCTTCGACGAGGACCCGGCGTGCCTCGCCGAGGACAGCATGGTCTCGTCCCAGAGCGCGGAGTTCATGCGCGCGTGCAGCGACGCGCAGAACGCCATCATTGCCCGGTTCATGTCGCCGGTGAAGTCGCTATGGCGCGTCAAGAGGCTGTTCAACTTGGACCCGGAGAGGCGGATGCGAGAGGCTCTCACCACGATCCACGGTTACGCTGACCGGATCGTACGGGACCGCAGGGCAAGAGGGGAGGGCGGGCTGGCACGCAGCGATGACTTTCTGTCGCACTTCGCCGCGGGCAGTGAGCACAGCGACGAGAGCCTCCGCGACGTGGTCACCAACTTCCTCATCGCCGGACGCGACACGACGTCATCGGCGATGACCTGGTTCTTCTGGCTGGTGTCCAGCCGGCCCGATGTGGAGGACAAGATCGTGCGGGAGATCCGCGCGGTGCGGAGCGCGTCGAGCAGCGGCGGCACAAGCGGCGCGACATTCAGCTTCGACGAGCTGCGCGACATGCACTACCTCCACGCGGCCATCACCGAGTCCATGCGGCTGTACCCACCGGTGCACCTGGACACGCACAGCTGCAAGGAGCAGGACTTCCTTCCGGACGGCACGTTCGTGGGGAAAGGGTGGCTAGTGACCTACTGCGCGTACGCCATGGGACGTGTGCAAGACATCTGGGGCGCGGACTGTGAGGAGTTCAGGCCAGAGCGGTGGCTAGACGAGGCGGGCGCGTTCCGGCCGGAGAGCCCATTCAAGTACCCCATCTTCCACGCTGGACCAAGGATGTGCCTCGGCAAGGAGATGGCATACATACAGATGAAGTCCATCGTGGCGTGCGTGCTCGAGCAGTTCAGCCTCCGGTACGCCGGGGGCGAGGGACACCCAGGGTTCGTGCTCTGGTCGACTCTGCGAATGGAAGGAGGCTTGCCGATGCAAGTGACCACCAGGGAGTAATCATCGTCCACTTCATTGCTAGAGTTGCTCTTGCTTGATCCCAGAAATAAAGCAGGAATGGTTTTCTTGTTTCCCCGAATGGCGAATGGTCCACACCTGTCGGAGCTCACATGCATGAACTGTGTGGCTACTCTCCGTTTGGCACGCCGAGTGCGACATGGTCCCATTGGAAAGGAGGTGTACGTGTGAATGAACACTGAAATGTGTGCGAGCTCGGAGTATCATCCTCTGTTTCATATTAATATTATAAGATGTTTTAAGTTTTAAATAGATTTATGTATGTCCTTCATACACGTGCCTAATTTTATATGGATGTTATTAAATCTAGATGAGTGATTAAAAGACCAAAACATCTTATAATATGAAGTAGAAATTGCATAAGATGATGTATACCTAGTAGCGGAACTGCCTGCAGCGTAAACTTCATGGGTTTATTTGGTTTGAAGCCAATTTCTCCTTACCAAAATTTTTATGGTGCCCAATCATAATAAGTTTTGCCACTACCTAATTTGGTGGTATAGAATATGAACTAGTATGGGCAGAATTTGGTAGAAAACCAAATATTCATTTGATATATACTATTAAATTTGCTAAAATTTTCATAGGTCAAGATTTGACTACAATCCAAACAAGCCCCTTGATTTTTTGGAACTATCTAAAAACTAATTCAAATGTAACCATAGTTAATCTCTATGTTATAGTGCAACTATATTGTTACTATGGTATAATTAAATTGTACTTTTTCCGTATTTTAATGTTTGACACCATTGACTTTTGAATATTACAAGTACTTTAAGCATAACTTATTTTTTTATTTTTATGAAATTTTTAAATAACACAAATGATTAAACATATGCCTTAAAGCCAACAATGTCAATAAAAAATCCGAAGGGAGTAACTTCTACATAACTTTTGTGCAAGTTACATAGAAGTTACGTGTGTATATAACTTATGTACAAGTTATAAAACTTGTCGGCTTTTAAACTATTTATGTACAAGTTATATAAAAGTTACAATGTACCAGTTATCTTACAATTATATTATAATTATATTTCGAAACTCACTGAGAAAAACTTACGACAGATTTTTGCAATTCCGGTTTCTGTTAGGCCGGGCACAAGCAGCCCAAATCCCATCAAGCCCCGTCAAAGCGACCTCTGCAACGGTCCAGTCCATCGGATTTTGGTGACAATACACTCCTATTTACGGTCCTTTTGGAGCCTACAATCCCGGGCCTATTTCTGTGGATGTGTCTGTGTTTTGAAGTAAAATTGTGGCCTTTAATTTCCAAGTGGACCGGCTGAGAATCTTGGGCTCCCGAAAACAGGCCTTTTAGAAAAGACAGAAGCTTTGAAATACCAAATGGCTAAATGAGGGTGTCTGCCTTATCCACAAAGACCATCAAATGTCTACTTCCTGCTTCCTTGATTGCCAGCAATCGTGGTTGTGGTTACAAGATTTGAAGTTATCAGGGCGGGAGATAAGAAAAATCGAGGGCCCGTTTGGTGGTTAATAAGTTTGTCAGGCTTCACATTGTCACGAGTCTGTCAGTCTGAGATGTCAAAAACTAAAGGTATGACACATGGACACAACGACTGCTACTTCTGTAATTCTGTTCATATAACTATATGATCAAAATCCCTTTATTATGTGACTTTATATGAACAAAATCACTTATATTATGTGTCGGATGCAGTAATAAAACTGTGACATGTCATAATTATGGCAATCGACCAAACTCTAAGCTAACAAAATATGGCACACCTAAGCTTTTGATTTAACTATGAGTGTCTCACATCTTAAGGACATAATGACATGGTTCTATATTTCGGAAAGGAAAAAAAATCGGAGAAGAGAGGCTATTGATCTGAAATTGTGGAGATTTTGAAATATTCTACCCAAATTAATTTAAAATTTAGATAAAATTTTAATAAAATTTACTAAATCCATAAAATTAAAATATTCGGATGAAATAGTTTCATACCAGGGGACTGAAGTTTCTGAAACCAAAATGTTGAACCCTGCTTAATGGTAACGTGGTGTTCGAATATGTACTGACAGTAATATAAATCGGAGGATTTTTATATAAAAAATCAAATTAATTCACATGTAATTATGTAAACACTTCAAAGAATATAATCATGTAAGATTTTATTACGAGGTTTCATTCGAATATAGACATATAAGATTTTGTTGTGAGATCATCTTATTATTAAAAGGAATATAACGTTATAATCATATCGTATATTTGATAAACAAAATCTTTATTTGAAGATTTTCCTTGTTATTAAATACCGATAACAAGCATTACTCGTCGTCAAATCATTTGACGGAAAGACCGAGGAATGGGCGCATGGTCGTGGGAAGCGTTTCCCCAGATCTAATCGTGACCTATCGGCGCAGAGAATTAGCGAAGACAAAGAGACCTAACGGTAAAATTCCTAGACTACAGTACTTGCACTAATTTAAAAATAATTGTGCGTGCAACTCGTGTGATTTTGAAAATTCACATACATACATATATACACGAATGCTAAAGTAGTTTATATTCCCATGATGATTGATTGAGAAAAAAATAATGAAATTAAATGAAGTAATATTACGTTTAGTGGAGAAGAAAGCAGTAGAGAAATTAAATGATACTAGATAATTATGATTGGTTAAAATGAAACAACAATAGAGAAATAACTGCATTGTACTCTATCCATCATAAAATATAGCTATCTCTTCTGGCTTGAGATAGAAAGTAATATAATTTTTAGGATGGAGGAAGTAGAACAAAATTTAAACACTAAAATTAACTATATTTCAGATAGAGTAGTACTCCGTATTACATAGTATTTTAATAGATGACGCTATTGACTTCTGAGATATCATTTGACCACCTATCTTATTAAAAAAATTATATAAATATTTTTATTTTGTTGTGACTTGTTTTATCACTAAAAAACTATAGGTTCGATTTATACTTTAGCATATTTACAATAATTTTTTTAATGAAGTGAAAGAGCAAACGTTATTTCAAAAGTCTAACAGCATCATCTGTCATCTGCAACTCCGTTATAAATAACAACATAACACGCATCACTTGCAATCTCCAGCCACAAAAACAAAAAAAATTCGTCTCACTGTTGCCATGGAACTCTCCTCAATCTCAGCTTCTCTCTTGCTCATCCTCGCTTTTCTACCCCTCCTCTACTTCCTCTACCTGCACCAGGATCCAGAGAAGCAGCCTCGAATCCATGGACTCAAGTCCTACCCCGTGGTCGGCACGCTGCCGCACATCATCAAGAACAAGCCCCGCTTCCTTAAGTGGTCGACCGGCGTCATGAAGCGCGGCCCCACGAACACCATGTCGTACAAGGCGCTCGGCCTCACCGGTGGCGTCATCACCGCCAACCCGGCCAACGTCGAGCACATTCTGAAGACTAACTTTGATAACTACCCCAAGGGCAAGCTCGCCGTGTCCATGCTCGAGGACTTCCTTGGCCACGGCATCTTCAATTCCGACGGCGAGCAGTGGCTATGGCAGCGGAAGGCCGCCAGCTACGAGTTCAAGAAGCGCTCGCTGAGGAGCTTCGTGGTGGACACCGTCCGGTTCGAGGTCGTCGAGAGGCTGCTTCCGTTGTTGGATCAGGCGGGGCTCAATGGACGGACTCTGGATGTGCAGGACGTGCTCGAGCGCTTCGCGTTCGACAACATCTGCCGCGTGGCCTTCGATCAGGACCCGGCGTGCCTCACCAAGGAGAGCATGGCCGCGCCCCAGAGCGCGGAGTTCATGCGCGCGTTCAATGACGCGCAGAACGCCACCTTGGCCCGGTTCAACTCGACGGCCAAATCGCTATGGCGCGTCAAGAAGCTCTTCAACATGAAGCCCGAGAGGCGGATGCGGGAGGCGCTCACCACGATCCACGGCTTCGCCGAGCGGATCGTCCGGGAGCGCAGGGAGAGAGGGGAGGCTGGGCTGGCGCGCAGTGACGACTTCCTGTCGCGCTTCGCCGCGAGCGGCGAGCACAGCGACGAGAGTCTCCGCGATGTTGTCACCAACTTTGTCCTCGCCGGCCGCGACACGACGTCGTCGGCGCTGACCTGGTTCTTTTGGATTGTCTCCAGCCGGCCAGACGTGGAGGACAGGGTCGTGCGCGAGATCCGCGCGGTGCGCGCGTCGAGCGGGAGCACGGACGCGGCGTTCAGCTTCGACGAGCTGCGCGAGATGCACTACCTCCATGCCGCCATCGCAGAGTCCATGCGGCTGTACCCACCCGTGGCCATGGACACACACAGCTGCAAGGAGGATGACTTCCTGCCGGACGGCACGTTCGTGGGGAAAGGGTGGCTAGTGACATACTGCGCGTATGCCATGGGGCGTATGGAGGACATCTGGGGCGCGGACTGCGAGGAGTTCAGGCCGGAGCGGTGGCTGGATGAGGCGGGCGCGTTCCGGCCGGAGAGCCCGTTCAAGTATCCCATCTTCCACGCGGGGCCTCGGATGTGCCTCGGCAAGGAGATGGCCTACATACAGATGAAGTCCATCGTGGCGTGCGTGTTCGAGAAGTTCAGACTCCGGTACGCCAGCGACGCCAAGGGGCGCCCTCGGCCCGTGGTCTCGCTGACGCTGCGTATGAAGGGGGGCTTGCCGATGAAAGTGACCATCAGGGAGTAACCAACAAGCTTGCAGCGTGCAGCGTGCTGCTAGTGCTAGGCTATCAGGACTTGTCGACTCCATACTTTTTGTATCATTCCTCTCGCGCGTGGGATATTTCTAGCTCCTTGGTGTGTCATCGCGCTCGCAGCCTCGCCTTCCGTACTCGATCAATGCGGGCAAGAATTTGGGACGTGTGTGATGTGATGTGTCCATCTCGGTGGGCTGAATCGGTGAGCGGGCTAACGAAAGAATCCTTTTGAGTCCATTATGCATCAGCGTCAAGTTTGCCTTATCACACGGATGGCATACTATGTTGGAATAAGTCCACTTGCACTCCCTTAACTATTGGCCGAATCTGATTCATATCCCTAAACCATAATACCGGATATCTCGACCCCTCAACTATTAAAACCAGAACAATTTGACTTCCTCAACGGTTTTGGAGAACGGTTTCGCTGACATGGCGCCTCCACCTCGCCATCGCCGGCGTCCTCCTGGCATCGTCCTCCCCGACCTCTCCGTCGGCCCCGTCGTATGGAGGCCGTCGCGTCCATCGGGCTCATCTCCTCGCCGGCTCCACTTCCATTGCCGATCTCCTTCATGGATCCACGTCGGCGACCTCCTCTACCCCTAGTCCCCTCAGCTCAAGCCCCGTCCTCGCCGGTGGCGTCCTCGCGTCTCCACATGCGCAACTGCGCCTCCTCACGCGGAGGGCAAAGATCCGGCGGGGTCCCACCGCTGGTGGTGCGACGCCAGCGAAGACCATGGTTGGCTCTCCTCCTCCGCCGCTGGCGGTGGCGACGACCACTTAGACGGCCTCCTGGACTCGTTCCTGCTCGTCATCTTCAACCGCATCGGGGATGTCAAAGGCGCTTGGCCGCTGCTCCCTCATCTCACACTGCTTCCATGACCTCGTCGACTGTGTCATCCCGGACAACACCGCATCGACGGCGACGTCGTACCCTCCCCTTCATCGTCGTTGTCCGTCGTCCTCCTCTTCGTCGCCGTTCCCCAGTGACATGTCACACCACTCGTCCTCGGAGGTGCTTCGCTCCTTCAAGGAGCTACGCCGCCTACGGATCGAGCTCCCCACCGGCGAGCTCAGCATGGAAGAAGGCGTGCTGCTCAAGTGGAAGGCGAACTTTGGGTCCACGCTTGGCAGCAGCGTCATCCTCAGCGCATCCTCTATCGGCAAGGATGGCGGTGCAGGAGCAGCTCCCGCTGCCGCCTAGGGAACGGGACCCACGAAAGCTGCCGGCACACCGATGGCCTTCGTCGGCTTCCTCACTCCCCGCATACAGCTGAAGAGGAAAAGAAAGGGGAGAGGGAGAAAGAGAGAGAAGGGAGAGAGAGGGAGGAAGAAGGGAAGGATAGAGAGGATGACATGTGGGCCCAACATGTCAGTGGGTCACACAATATTTTTTGTGATATATATTTTTAAATTCTAATGCCACATAAGCGCCACGTGGGATGAAGACTAGGTCAACACTGCCACGTAGGCGTCACATCAACAAAACCATCCTCTAAAACCGCCGAGAAGTCAAATTACACCGGTTTTAGTAGTTGGGGGGGTCGAGATATCCGGTATTGCGATTAAAGGATATGAATCAGACTCGGCCACTAATTAAAGAAATCAAAGTGGAATTATTCCTAGTATGTTTGTTGCTATAGCCTCTATAGATTTTGGCATTGAATTGTAGCCCAAGATGAGATGCCTCCCACACATCACAGCTCTCACATGGGAATATTTTTTATTTTTTTAAAAAATATTTACAAAAATAATTTTTTGTTTCAAAAATTTACAAAAGTAGTTGCCTTATGCCCTCTGGGAGGGCGTTTTATCTGACATAACAGACGACCATTGGTCCCCGACTAAGAGCCGCCCATCGAAGGGGGGTTGTCTTTTTGCTGGCGAGGGCGATGAGGGCGGCCTGGCCATTTTGCAGGCGGCCTCCTTGCTGCCCTCCCAAAGGGCTTTTTTGCCGGTGGGGGGGCCGCCTGCAAAAGGGCGGTGAGGGCGGCCTAGCAATTTTGCAGGCGGCTCCCTTGCCGCCCTCTGGGAAAGCTTTTTTTGCCCTATATTTTTCTTCCACTTGTATTTTCGTCTACCTAATGCGTTTAAATTTATATCGAACTGTGTTCATATGTATTAATAGGATGTAATAAAAATAGAATTGTGGTCATATACATTGATTTTGAAATCGTGGCATTTGTTATGGATTAGATAATTTTCGCGCATCGAACGAGCATGAATATACAAGAAATGATTTTTTTCTCTCGTTGAAGAACTTGTCACGATAAATTCAGCTTGGTGATTTTTTTAATAATGTCCACTATCAAGCGGAAGATTTGTTCAAGAGAACAAGCATAGTTTAATAGGGAACAAAATTTATTTTACATTAGGAAAAGATTGCACGATTTCGCATGGGTTGCATCATGTATATAGTTGGAGATAGAATTTAATTTTTGTTAGGTATTTACCAAAATATAACCGTGTATTTAGTTTAGAAGGAAGAGAGTGCAGCGGAACCACAAAGGGACTTTATAAATCTATGCGAAAAAAAGCCAATAGTTTTTGGTACTTGACGCATACACCAACACAAACCATCAGTACCATTAGCGTTCTTATGATAAGATAGTTAACAAGTGACATACGATACGAATTTCTCCGTTCCGACGAAACAAGCATGAGGTTTTCTACCGACCCCTTGTATGTCATTTAGCATATTGTAATTTCGTGCTCCTTCAATATATCGTTGGTACTCTATTTGGGTTTCAGCCTTAGTTATTTTTTGGCCATCGTATGTCGGATTGACATTATTGATCCACAAAGTGAATTTGCATCTCCTTGGATTGCCATGAGAAATAAATGTAGTTAGTAAGTGAGGGTAGTAATATTATGGAAATTTAAGCGGAATTGAAAAAAAATGAAAGGCTTTGACGTACAATGAAGTCGTTGTCTACGTTGGGCAGACGAAATATCTCACTCCAAATGTGTCTTCTGCAAAGGAGGTAGCAACTTGACATCGATCTCTACAACTGCACTTTGGACACTCGGATCATTCAGGTAAGCCTAATGGATTGTTTCTCCAGTCTAAACTAGCAAGCTGTACCCGACATTCATACTCCATTCATGCCCGAATGAATTGTGTTGTCGTTTTGGTTGCGTTATCCTTTCACGGGTGAAGTAACTCTCACCGTATTGATCCACTTTACGAAATGACATTTCCTTACGTCTTCCTGTTTGCACAATTTTATTAGGACAGATGTAATAGGTGCATGAAAGTAGTCATGGGTGTTATTCAGAAATGAATGATACTTACGATGAAAGCATCGTCGACAATGTTAGGACACACGAAACATCTTTGTTCTAGAGTTTGTTATCTCATGGACCTTATCACCTGACAACGATCACCACAACGACACTCTGGACACTCCCGTCATGTGGGGAGTCCCAGGGGATTTACCTGCCATTCTAAGGCTTCTGTAGCAATTCATTGTTCGTGCTCATCCTTTCACCTAAATAGTCCGATCTTGTTTCACTACGTGAATATCGACGTGTTCCGTCATTATGTGGATTCTCCGTATCTACCCACTCAATGAAGTTGCACACCGTACGGTATGTTTGCGAAGCATGGTATGATTGTACACAAACCATTTAGCATTTTATGTATGTTGTACAGTTAATTGAATTTGGAACAAATGAATCATACCTGATCACTGTTCGGGCATCGGAAGAATCTCCTACCCCGAATTTCTGTCGTTAGGGATGTGAGGAGTATACATCGATCACCGCAAGCGCACAACGGATAGTCACACCATGGTGGAAACAGACGGGCGAAAGGATCACTTTGCCAGTTAAGATGCTCACAAAATGGAGCTTCCATGCTCTTTCGATCTATGGGAATTCGGAAGAAAATATGAAGACCTTCTATTCAGCTTGTTTGTTTTACATGAATGAAATGGCATTGAGTAAAGTAGTAATTACTGGAGAAGTCACTGCCAAAGTAGTACTGGTGCACACAAATATGAAGCAAAAGTATAGTGTGCAAAATGTCAAGCAAAAGAAAGGTGGGTCACTATTGTCGTGGCCTCTTACCCCTATCCCTCCTACCCTGTGCCCTAACGTGACCTTGGGAGTACGTGAGAAGGTCCGGTGGTACGACACGGCCTGCCCGACCCTCCTGTGCCGGTGTGGCCACTGGCTGCTCCTGGGTCTGAGCTGGTGGAGCTCTTGCGAGCTGTGAGGACCCAAGTATCTCCTGGTCTGGCTCGTCCTCCAAGTCGTCATCGTAGAAATGACCACTAGGACCAGTGCCTGTATGTGTGCCCTGTGAGGAAGAACCAAAGATAGCAAAGATCCTTGCTTGGTACCTTGTTGGAAAAAGAACATATGGTTCATCGAAGTAAATAATAGTAATAAAAACGAGTAGAAATAAACTAAGTAAACAATGATAATATTCACCTAGAGGGACTCCCGGACGTGGCGCTGGCTGTGTGGAAATGATCGCTCCGGCAAAGGCAGGTGAAGGCAGACAGGGACCTTGAAGGCATGCATTTTATTGTAACAGGGTAATGTCACCAACACCAAATCATATATTATTCAACTCAACTCTCTAAGGAGCAGTACCGTGATGGGTCACTACTCTAGGTGGCACAACTCTAGGAGTAGGGGCTCATGGCCATGTTTCGGTTGGCACAAGTGGTGCCACCGCATCGACGACGCTATGACAGGAGAAGACGCGCATCACAGCGTGTATCTTGGATTGCATCCGGTCGAACGTCAACCTCTGCTCTGCATCAGTCAAGTGCAAGCCAGCATCCAACCTGAGTACCACTGAGTTGATGTTGGTCGTGACAGCTCGTGCGGTGTCAGCCTATTAGAGAGGTAATTGAGCTTGTTAGTACCAATCGGGGAAAAATATGAAAGAACTGAGTACGAGTTTGACTTACACCAAGGAAGTAGTCTCGGTCATAGTGTGTGGAGTACACATTGTTCACAGCAGCAACGTGTGGCTGTGGCATGGCTGGTGTGAATGTCACACGGGCCCGAGTGCGAGGTAAGTACCAACGGAGGTAGTCACGGTAGTAGTCCTCTCTGTGTGGCCAGAGCTCATCGATCACCTTCTTTGGAGCTAACAGCCAGTCGTCCACGTACTTCTGTATGTGGGGTGCCCATAGTGTGCCCGTCTGTTGTCCTCGTCGGGTCATCCTGTTTGATTTCGCAAACTTAGATAGCTGCATAAATTAACATCATTGCGGTAATTTAAACATTAAGTACTCACAAGTGGTCTTTAAGGAGGACGGTAGGTTCCATGACGACGGGGAAAGCTTGCCTCGGGCCGAACTGCCTCATCACACGGTGTGACCAGTGAGGCTTGACTGAGATGTCGAACACCAACGGTATAGTTGTGAGCTAGTAGGCCACGTCACGCATGCACAAGGACGAAAGTCCTAGCGGTGCTCTCTATGTGACGACCTGCTCAGTGTATGGCTCCCAGATGAAATCGTTGGGCTGGAGACGGTCAAACTCGAACACGAACTTTGAGTACCCTCGTCTCACATGCACGTGAGTGTAACGGCGCTATGAGAGAAAACCATGATGTACATGTCATAAGTTTTAATGAAACAGCGATAACCAAAAAGAAGGTACAACATCAATGTACTTACCCTAGGCCGACACCACTACGTCCCCATCATGGGGCCGTCCTCTGGCCACTGTACACTGTGGCCTGTCCCGTAAGGTGTGTGTGCGACCATAGGCCGACCTATCACAAACCTCTCAGCTACCCAAAGCTGAAGGAGAAGAGGGAAGCCAGCGATGATCGATCCCGCATCTGCCTTTGTGCAAGCGTCACAGAGGCCACGGTAAGTGGTGGCGAGCACTGCAGATCCCCAGCTCAATTGTGGCACACCGCCTACCTCAGCATCTGTTATGTCCCGTGCATAGTGGATCAATCCCTTGTCCACAGCGTGGCCTCCAGAGCTGGTGAACATCACCCAACCAATCAACGAGAGTAGGTAAGCCTATAAGGCCTGCCTGACCGAGTTGTCATTGGCATCTGGTTGGAGCTAATCGGCCTAAAATTATTTAGCAAATGTTAGTATACATGAATAGGTTACTTCATAATAACATAAAGTCCTTTGTGCCATGAACTCACCGTGAACTAAAGCAACCAAGCCTTCGAAAGATCCTGACAGTTGTGTAAGATCCTGAGATCCCAAACCCATATATCTCTTCACTCCATGTATGAAAGATTTCCTTCTTCTTAAAATAATGTGACACGTACACATCGGGGAGTATGCCACAATCATCGATTGCGACAAGTACGTGAGAGCAAGGCAGGTGCTAAAGCTTAGGCTTCATACAACTGCAACTACATGTGCCATCCTCCTTCAAGACACATTCCTGCACGACTTGCTTGCGGTAAATACCACGCTTGCTCCTATCAACACACATTATTTCATACCGATGCACTTAGTGCCTTGAGGAATAACTCTGTGCCTCTTGCCTTTAGCTATTTTATCTTCCATGTACTTAGTTACTATCATCCCAAAAATTATATTGTTGTTTGTCATTGAAGGACCAATTTTTTATCGTTCCCTGAAGTAGGTCTACGTGCCGTGAAGGATAAATTCAACAATACCAACCAATGGCAGTGCTCGTACTCCTCACATTACCTAGTTGTAAACCTAAGCCATATTAGTTATCATTATGCCATATCGGGAACTACCAGTGTCAAACAAGAGGGCCCACTTTTCCTTTGGTTCATTCTCAATCCAATGCGAGTAATTCTGAATCGATGATGCTGACCTCCTTCTCATTGTAGGGGGGTCGTCATGTAGTGGACCTAGTGGTACTGCCGGTGAGATTGCTCGTTGGTTTGCTTCGTTTTCCACTCATCCAACATTCTCCATAACTTGTTGAATTTATTCTCTTGATTCTGTGCACAAAGCCTCTTGAAAAGATCCATCAGGTGTTTGTTCTTGAATTGCTTGTAGAAATTAGCACCAAAGTGACGCATGCACCATCTACTCCGAAGATCGGGCCACCTAGCTAGAAGTCCCTTCTCATCCCAACCGTTTAGTAAATAGTCAATAGCCCGCAGCATGCCTGCATGCCGATCATGTATAAGGCAAACATCGGACCTCATACGCAAGACTTCACTATGCACTCTCTCCAAGAACCAGTACCAACTTTTAGTGTTTTCACTCTCTACAAATGCAAAAGCTATATGTAAGACCTAATTGTTCTCACCAGCTCCAATCGTCGTCAATATTTCTCTATATTTTCTAGTCAAAAATAGTACCATCTATGCATAGTACAGGATGACAATGCACAAATGCATTGATATAAGCACCCAATGAGAAAAAAAGCTCTCTACATCACAGTCTTGGTCGGATCATCAGATGATTCGAATGTTTGAATGTTGAAGTAAGTATTAATATTCCTCTGGGCAATGCTGGCTAACAGATGAGGCAAATTATCATATGATGCTTCAAATATGCCATACCTCATCTCGAGAATCTTCTGTTTTGCCCTCCAGGCCTTGGCATAGCTTACGGTGTACTTGAATTTGTCTTCAATGTGGCTAATAATTGATCTTGGTTCAAACCCATTGTTACGAACAACACTGCTATACATCTCAGTTGCAATAAAAGCTGAAGTGATGTTGCGATGGTACTTCTCCATCCCTTGTAAGTGGCATTGATGCTCGGTCACAATGCTAACTTTTCAATAATCATTCCATTTATCCTCATATGCATGAACATGCCATGAACATTCTTCCTTCATGCATCTTATTTCATAAACATAATTTGTCGACTTGACCACCCTAAACTCTCTCTACAGTGAAACCGCCCAATGCTTCACCATCTCTTTTAGATCCTCCTTATGAGCATACCTAGCACCCTGAATTACCTCATTCTCCTTGTATTCCTAGGGTACATGATGCTCCTCAGAGATAACAAGCCTCGAGAAGTCCTCGTTTGTCCAATGAACGGGCATCACATCATCTTCCTCGTCAGACGATGCATTGCCCTCCGCTTGCTCGTTATCCAAATCTTCCCTCTCCATTTTGTCAATGATTATACCGACTCTCTCCCCCTCGTCTGCCACCCCCATGGCCTGTATCACGTCTGTTTGATTTCCCTCACTTTCCATCGAGGTTCCAACTAAATCCCCCACATGGCTTGGACCCTCGACATGTTCTGTTTCCATTGCAACACTGCTATCCTTTTCATGCACCCACACAAAAATAACAAAGGGCCATGACCGTTCAAAAGCTATTTCCACATACCGTCTCCAGGCGACAGTGCTATTCATCGGCATTAATTCCCAGAAATAATCTTTTGTTGCACGACTAACTACAACAACTACGGACATTGTGTTGATTTCTATGTCAACTCTGAATCCTCGCATCAACCAACTATAAATTGACTAAAAGGTTCTCTCAGTAGGCCTATCGATGCCCTTCGATGTCATGCTAATATCCGACAGATCAACACCATCTGGACCAAATCTAAAATTGCCTTGACCATAAACTAATTGAAATATAACCTAACTTGACATTTTGCCTGATGAAAAAAAATATAGGTCAACTAAGTTGAAATCATACTAATCAGATCTAATGTCGTATTCATCAATTTTTACTATACCCTAAGTCTCAAATTCTAGAAATATGTCGATTGCCTTAGGTCTCAAATTCTACAAATATGGTGTGTGCTCTATATCTTGTTCTCCTGAAAAGCTCTAGATCTAGATCCACTAAAAATATGGTACATGCTACTAATACTAAAATGCTATAGAAATTGACAAAACAATACAATAGAATGTATTTACCTGTGGTGCAGTCAGCAAATCGCCAGGGCTTCGCCGTTGCACTTCCCCTCCCCCTCACCCCTCCCTCCTTTCTCTTTTTCCTAGATTTTTAGTTATTATAATGAAAATTCAGGGAGAGGGAGGGGTTTTTATACCCCGGGGGCCAAAAAAAGCCCTCCCAGAGGACAGTAAGGGGGCCGCCTGCAAAATTGCCAGGCCGCCCTCGACGCCCTTTTGCAGGCGGTCACCCACTGGCAAAAAAAACCCTCTGGGAGGACGACACGGGGGCCGCCTACAAAATGGCTAGGCCACCCTTGCCGCCCTTTTGTAGGCGGCCCCCCACCCCGCAAAAAACACCCTCTGGGACGGCAGCAAAAGGGGGCCGCCTGCAAAAAAACCAACCCCTTCCCTCCCCCCGGCTGGTAGCCGTTAGTCGGGGACCCACGATCATCTGCCACGTAAGATAAAACGCTCTCTGGGAGGGCCTTTTTTTTAAAAAAAACGCCCCCCTGGCCGTGAGGCGACTAGTTTTTGTTAATTTTTGAAACATAAAATTATTTTTGTTAATATTTTTTTAAAAAATTAAAAATAAAAAATTCTCTCACATGGTACTAATGCGGCAGCAATAGTGGCCTATTGCTGTCCACAAGCCGAGAATGGATTACTCTTTTCTTTTCAAATTATTTACTGCATCGTTGAAACAGATTATCTCAGTAGGGGCAAGGCTGTCACAGAGCTTGGCGTGGTTGTGGCCGAGCATGTAGCGATCCGGTGGGTTCAAGGGATCCCGTGGGAGAGAAGAGTGGTGAGAGGAGAGAGTGGGGAAAGGAAGAGCATGTTGGAGAAAAAAGACAATGACAATTTGATCAGAAGAAAAAAATAGAAAACACATCGAAGAGGTAAGGATCGTCATATCTCGAATACATGTAAAATACTAATGGCAAAGTCTTGTTATTTGCGAATTGGCATTTTTCAAAATGGGTGAATTTGTTTTTTTGAGAAAATTCAGTGTATGCCCCTCAATTTAGCTAATCTATTCTATACCCTTAAGTTTTGTCTAATCCTGTCATACTCTTGAGTTTCTATATTGATCTTCCACAAGCCCATTCCATTAGTTAACCATGTCACTTGATCTTTTTTTTCTAAAATGATCTTATTGCCCTCAGTTTATATACTACAAAATGATAAGTGTTTTAACTAAATAACAATTTTCAGTTATAAAAAACATTAAAGTGGCCGAAATACATATTGAAAAAATAATTTGAATTTTGCACTGAACTTTGCATCAAGTGACAATAGTGACGGAAGGTGAATACATGGTTATAATGAAATTCACATTTCCAAACGGTATATTCCTTCAAAAATTTGATACGGATGAGTTTTACAAATTTTAAAATTTTAATAAAATTAATTTTCAAAATTTTGAAATTTGAAACTGCATATTCATTACTTTACCTCTTTTTTTAACAATCAAAATAATTACTACGTCGAACGTTTCTAACATTTTGTAAATAATTGAGAGTGGATCATTTGGCAACGAGAGCCTCCGTGACATGGCCAGTAACTTCCTCCTCGTCGGGCGTGACACAACGTCGCCGGCGCTGATCAGGGTTTGCCTTACTGTTGGTAACTGCACGGTTACCACGGTAACCGCGCTTACCGCGGGGTACGGTAATTGTTACCGGTGGTAAGGTTTGGTGAATTTTAGCCCAATTCAAAATTTTTAAAAAAAATAAAAAAAATTATGGATGTAGTTCTTGATTTGTACTGGCAGATGGTAAAGAAATTTATCGAAAAAGAGTACTATAAAATCACAATTTAGGGCAAAACGGAAAGTGATTTAGAAAATGGAAAAAAGAAATAATGTACTAGACCTTGAATTGCACTGTTCATCTGACCCATTAAGGCCCAATAGTGGAGAAAATATCTTCTGGATGGTGGGGCTGCTCCTCACGCTCACTCTCTGTCGGCACGGGGTGAAGGGGTCGTGAGGGAGACAGAGGCACCCTCCCACGACGGCGGCGACACCAGATTCGCCGCATATGCGCCGATGAGCGCGGAAACCACACGGTTGGCGGCTGTAACCGCGGCTAGGGACACAGTTATCGCCTAGGAGAGCTACGCCGAGGTAACCCTCTTCCTCCTCGTGGTAATCGCATGGTATTTGGCGATAACCGAAGCCGGCTATTATTTTCCTTTCGGTGGCCTTTAGATGAGCGATTACCATCGGTACCGCACGATATCCGAGCCTCCTACCACGGTTATCGCGAAGAAACCATGGTTCATCCAAATGGGATTTAGTTGAATGTTGTGGAAATGTTGAATGTTGTGAAAGTTTTAGTTTGCTAAGTTGTAGAGTACTTCTCTTTGGAAGGATTGTTGTTTGTTGACATAGGAAGTGCGGTGAAATAGATCGAATAGGGTTTGGTAGTGACATGAAAAATGATAGACTTTATATGTTATTTGTTGGGTTAATCGATTTGTTCATGAGTAGTGATATACATTTAGTGTAATGATGATGGGCTAGACTAATTTGTTATTACATTACATAAGGTTAGTTATGTCGTTTTGGTATTTTAATTAATAATACCATATTTTTTCATATGATTCAGGGTGGAGATGACAGATAGTAGGGACCCTGTGTGGAAGCATGGGGAGAACATACCACCTGGATTTCGTTGTAAGTATTGTCATCAGAAAAGGAGCGGTGGTGGAGCAACTCGACTTAAAATTCACTTGGTTGGTAAAGGGAAGGGGATAACATATTGCAATTCAGTGCCTTCAGATGTCTGTGAATGCTTCAGTCGCGAGTTGGATAGGATAAAAGATTCAGGTGACAAGCGTAAGAGTGATAAGTCAAGAAGGGTTGAAATGGCAAGGGTAAACTATTATGACATAATAGGTGATGCCGACGAGGAGAAACAAATGGAGGCGGCCATGCAAGCCTCACGGCAAGAGGAAAATTTTAGGAGGGATGTGGAGGATCGAGGTTGCACATATGAGCATGGCGGTGACAGTGGATCCGCTTAGCCCGAAGCACGAAAAGGTAGAAGTAACCCAATTGCCAAATTGCTACGAAGGGCTACATCTCAGAGGGAGTCAACTGCTGTGAGAGATTACAATCTAGCAGCTGCCAAGTCCCCGTGCAAACACGCATTGATACATGATTCTTCACAAAGAAAGGAAAGCAAGCTAGGAAGGCAATTGGTGAGTCCTGGACAAGGTTCTTCTTTACCTCTGGCATCCCCACAATAAATGTCGATAATCCATACTTTGTCAGCGCTGTTAGAGAAACACTGAAGTGGGGTACATATGCGATTAATGCGGATTTATATTTTGTGCCATGATTATGGACTAATTATTTGATATGTTAATTGTAGGTGAAAACATACCTTCTTCAACCGGTAGGGAGATAGATGGCAAGTACCTTGATGCTATAGAGAAGGATGTAAAGAAGCAATTCGAGAGGTTTAAGCGCGATTGGGATGAGTATGGTGTCACTGTAATGTGTGATTCCTGGACTAGACCAAGGGGTATGGCTGTCATTATTTTTTTTGATATATTGCAATGGAATAATGTTTTTCCACAAGTCCATTGATGCGACGGGCCAAAGCCAGGATGTTAACTTCGTACTGAAGGTGACGACTTTGATGCAACAACTTAACCTCATACATAATCATCAAGTTTATGCTGATGGATGGACCTATTTTTATTTTGTGATTTACTAATGCAGGAGATCAGGAAGGTGGTACGTGAAGTAGGCCCTCAACATGTCGTGCAGATTATCATTGACAATGGTTCAAACTAACAGAAGGCTTGCAGACTACTGCGACAAGAGTACCCAACTATTGCGTGGAACCTTGCGTGGCTCACACAATTAACTTGATGCTTAAGGAGGTTGAAAAAATGCCAGACCATAAAATGGTGATTGCGACTGCTAGGGAAATTTGCAGATGGTTGTACAATAATTCCAAGCTGCTTGCTATGATGTCGGCAGTTATAGTTGGTGAATTGGTCAAGTGAAATGCTACGCGGTTTGGCACGAACTACATGTTCCTTCAAAGTTTTCTTAGGAAGCGATAGCAGTTTATGCAGTGGATGGCTTCCTATCGATTTTTTTTATTTTACATCCAAAAGTTAGGTTTGCAAGTATCCTATATACTCTTCTAATTATTTTCAATTTCTACACACGTTTAAGTGTTTTAGTAATTTTTTAAGCATTGTTCAGTTGTGTTATACATGTCACGGTTACCGCGCCAAACTGCGTGGTAACCACGAGCAAACCGTGAAACCGCCAAATTTTTGAATTCAAATTTTTGGTCATGAAATTCATGTTGTTTTCGGCGGTTACCGCGGTAACCGCCTTACCACGGGGTTGCGATAACCCTCCTTCAAATAGTAAGAGAAACCGTGGCGCTGATCAGGTTTTTTTTGGCTGTTGTCTGATCGGCCTGACATGGAGGACAAGATTGTGCGCGAGATCTGCACGGTATGGAGCATGTTGAGGAGCAGGGACACAACCGGCGCGACATGCACTTCCTCCACACTGCCATCACCGAGTCCATGTGGTCGTACCCACCCGGGCACTTGGACACGCACATCTGCAAGGAGGACGAGTTCCTCCTAGATGCTGTGCGGCATGTTATCTGGGGCGTAGAGATGAGGAGTTCAGGTCGGAGTACTACCTTCGTATCAGAATAATACGAATGTGATACTTCCTATTAGTATGAATTTGGCTTCTACTATAAATCTGGACAGAAGCTAGATTCATAGTATTAGAATGTGCCATATGCAATACAAGATTAACTTATTCTGGGACAGAGGTAGTATACAGAAACTATAGTCCGTATGATCCTTGGATTTATTTTTTTGTCCGAAACAGATCCTAGGGTCTTAGCTATAGTTCATACTCCCTCTATTTTTTTGTCGCAAACAGTTTGTCTCTTTAGGATAACTTTTGTCACATCAATCACCTCCTATTCAAAATTTTTCTCATCTTACCGTCAATTCTCTTCTCACTCTCTGTCGACAGGCTATATGTCGATTACGGTATTTGTAGATTATGAGGATCATTGGAACCAGGGTATATGTGACACTGAGGTAAAAGAGACGGGAGACAAGTATTTTTATATAGGTTCGGGTCCCTTAACTAACAGGTAATAGCCCTACTTATGTTGGTCAAAGCCGGTATTGCCTTTATATATCAGTATCACACGAGTACAATATTTAAAATGACTTAAGCTAGTCGGGATCGACTTGGCGGTATGAAACTCTCACACGTAGTCAATGATTAGTGTAGTCCTCTTCTTCGAATATGAACTCGTCGAGATTTGAGGTAACTCTAGATCCCTCATGTCGGTCTTTGTGGCTCTAGATTGGGTTTGTTTGGGTTTGTATTCTGACTTGGTGTATGTTGACCTCTGTTGTCCTCCTCCTCTCCTCCTAGGGGGTTTTGTATTTATACTCTTGGATGTTCTCTTGTCCACGTAAAATTAGAAAGACAAGTATGAATACGATTCGAGTAGTCCTTGCAGTGTTCAAGTAGGATTCTGCTTCTCCTTTCTTATTCGGAATACCTTCTATTCCGGAAAGATAATTTTCTTCTTTATCCGTCATATTTTTTTAGCCAAATGATACCTTCTCGTATACTATTAAGTATATGATATTTTTGTATAGCATGAACTCATGTATTAAAGGTATGTCTTATTGATAAGATCAATAAGACTGACACTTCCAACACTACATCATTGAATAGGAGTCACTATAATTATTTCTTACTATATCTTAAACTTTACTAAATAACCTAGAACGGACGCAGTACTAATTTGATTCGTCTATGATACATCGCGCTTGAGCACCAGCAGTATTCATCGCCCCGTCACGCTCAAATGGATGTCCCTCTCGGTGGGGTGATTTGAGCAGAGAATCCTTTCTCGTGTCCATATGGTTAATCTGTCAAAGCACAGCAACAAAATTTGCAGTATTATTTTTTGTTAAAAAAAGCATGGGTATATTAGATTTATTAGTACGAACTATAAATAATCAAATTGCGACATAAATATAAACATATTTCAGCAAATATCCATTGTTCGCAAATAGGCTCGGCCAAAGAAGCGGCATCACGAGAAATCACGGGTGACCACTCCGCTTTACGATACTCCCTGATCTCCCATCTAAGATAAAAGATAATATGATGATACTCTATTAAATGAGAAAATAGAAGAAACTAAAAAAAATTAAGTTGGTTTATTTTAAGACAGATGAAAGTGCTAAGAAATATATGACAGTTATAAGTTGTGTCAAATTCTTTTTTAGGATAATTTATCGCCGGTTAAATAACCAAAAAATAAAATTCATCTGAAACGACGAATTATGACCTCTTTATCCCAAGTACAGTAGTTTTTGAAATAGCAAAGCTGTATGGGGAGCACCTATCCATCCTTCTCAAGCCGGCAGTTTGCTGGTTGTTGATTGGTCCATTTGACGTGACAACGTTTGAGATAAATATGAGAATTAATTATGATAAAAAATGCTAGACTATGTAAAAGGAAATAAATGAACAGAAGTATATACGATGTGCATGAGGTTATTTAAAACAAAAAAAGAAACAAATAGTCTTCAACTGAAGGATCTAGATAGATCCAGTGATATGTTTGAAGTTAAAAAAAATGGTAAATCCAATCTAGATCAACGAGATTTAGATTTTAGTATCTGCCCTCTTTGCAACACACGAAAATATTAAGATAAATTTAGGGATGATGCGTTATTAGTGAAAAAGAAAACAAATATCTTCCCCTTAGCAATCAAATAAATTTTCATTCCTTAAACCTCTCTGATCAAACATAAATCCATCATCAAGAAAAAAATCTAAAAAAATATCAAACATTGAAAAAAAAGTAGTCTTACTCGTCTCTTGGCTACGGCACAGTCATCGGCTTCTTGATAAACCCCTGTCAAGCTCATGATGATACCAATGAAACAAAACACCAATGGCTGATAGCTCAAGTCCCTACCTCCATCCTCCGATGCTTGCTCCACCGTACGTACACACCCCAATGAATTTGGCGATATCAATCGAGATATGCGAAAACTGTCTTTGGTGCTTACCAACATCACATCAGACTTAGTGATGGAGAGCGGGGCGGCACTAACCTTACATTGCACCGCGAGCTACTGTCGCGCAATGACAAATCTAAGGAGTTGTGAAGTTGAAGAGGACACACAACCTGCATTCAATCGAGTTTATTTTCTTTTTTTAAGAAATCAGGTTCAATCGAGTTAGTAAATTGTAAATCTGTCCTAAGGCTCCTAGAGTTTTTATTTTTCTTGGTGGGTCATGCATGTGCACTCGTGTGGCCTAGCATTAGGCCAGCATGACAACCACCAAATGGAGGTTCAGCTACTAACTTTGCCACGATAAACTATGGATACATAAAAAGTAAATTTAAATACAATTGCTACCATAAAATTGCTTACAAATCTATTTTTACCAATAAAATATAATTAGTTCAAAATAAATATACCTTGGAATTGTAAACAAAGTAAGTTACATTTGTACACTTCCCAAGTCAATAATAAATTCAATTTGCATATAAAATCAAATCTATAAATAATTATTTCTATATATTTTTGATTTTTAAGAATAAGTAAGGACCTGCTCAAACATATTTTCTTAATAATACAATCCTCGTTCATTCGACCCTGATTGAAACCAATTAATTAAAGGATTTTAGAGGAATTGGATTAACTCTCGCAAAATAATCTTCCAAATCTCTTTTCTAAAAAAAATATCTTAACATGGGTTTTGCTAGCAAGGCGCGCCAACAGGAGCGCCAATATACTAGTCACATATATAATGCTTGACTGTTGTGTCACATCGAGATGTCGCCACGTCAAAATGGCTGACGTGTCCAGAAACAGTTGCGACGCTAACTCCTGCGCCATTCTTGTCGCGTGTCAAAGGGGAGTCTGATGACAAGTAGTTACAAAGGAGAGACTAATGACAAGTCTCCTCCCTTGAATAATGGCTACATATGCAGACTAATGACGAGTCTCCGAGAGCGTTTAAAAGGAGGGAGAAAAGAGATACACGATACGATACGATACAAGTTATTAGTGTACGATTGATTAAATATTAATTATTTTAAATTTATAAAATAGGTTAATATTATTTTTAAAATAATTTTTATATAGAAAGTTTTTATAATAGCATATTATTTAGTAGTTCAGCCAACATGCGAGAGAAAAAACGATATAAATTTTCTTCTGGCTGCCGAACGCAGCCCAGCATGGTTAGCGTCGTGTCTAGTGCTAGTATACCTCACTTCCGGAAACCAAATCACTTGCGCCACTTGCAAATTGACAAATTGCATTTGCTCTTTATAAATGACATAGTATTACTCCATCACTCGCACTCTCAGCTGAAAGCTCCGATCCAAAACCAAAAAATCCGCCTCTTTTCGCAAGCACTTGCACCACTCGCAAGTCGCAAGTCAAAAATCACCTCACTGTTTTCATGGAACTCTCCTCAACCTCAGCTTCTCTATTCCTCATCCTCCCTCTTCTACCTCTTCTCTACTTCCTCTACCTGCACCAGGACCCCAAGAAGCAGCCTCGTGCCCATGGACTCAAGTCCTACCCTGTTGTTGGCACTCTGCCGCACTTCATCAAGAACAAGAATCACTTCCTCGAGTGGTCGGCGGGCGTCCTAAAGCGCAGCCCCACGCACACCATGTCGTTCAAGGCGCTTGGCCTCACCGGTGGCGCCTTTACGGCCAACCCGGCCAACGTCGAACACATGCTCAAGACTAACTTTGGTAACTATGTCAAGGGTGAGGTCATCATCACCATGCTTGAGGACTTTCTTGGCCACGGCATCTTCAACTCCGACGGCGAGCAGTGGCTGTGGCAACGGAAGGCCGCCAGCTACGAGTTCAGCAAGCGGACGCTGAGGAACTTCGTGCTGGACACCGTTCAGTTCGAGGTCATCCAGAGGCTTCTGCCGCAGCTGGAGCGAGCGGGACGCGACGGCCGGACGCTGGACGTGCAGAGCATGCTCGAGCGCTTCGCGTTCGACAACATCTGCCGTATGGTGTTCGACGAGGATCCGGCGTGCCTGGCCGAGGACAGCGTGGCCTCGCCCCACATCGCGGAGTTCATGCGCGCGTGCAACGATGCGCAGAACGCCATCTTGGCCCGGTTCAATTCGACGATCAAGTCACTGTGGCGAGTCAAGAGGCTATTAAACATAGAGCCGGAGAGGCGGCTGCGGGAGGCGCTCGCCACGATCCATGGCCACACCGACCGGATCATCCGGGAGCGCAGGGAGAGAGAGGAAGCCGGGTTGGCGCGTGGTGACGACTTCCTGTCGCGCTTCGCCGCGGGCGACAGGCACAGCGACGAAAGCCTCCACGACGTGATCACCAACCTCGTCCTCGCCGGGCGCGAGACGACGGCGTCGTCGCTGACCTGGTTTTTCTGGTTAGTATCCGGCCGTCCCGATGTCGAGGGCAAGATAGTGCGCGAGATACGCGCGGTGCGGCGTGCGTCGTCGAACAACGGGGTCACAAGCGGCGGGGCGTTCAGCCTCCATGAGCTGCGCGACATGCACTACCTGCACGCGGCCATCACCGAGTCCATGCGGCTTTACCCGCCGGTGTCCCTCGACACGTACGTCTGCAAGGAGGAAGACTTCCTTCCGGACGGCACGTTCGTGGGGAAAGGGTGGCAGGTAACGTACTGCGCGTACGCCATGGCGCGGGTGGAGGACATCTGGGGCGCGGACTGCGAGGAGTTCAGGCCGGAGCGGTGGCTGGACGAGGCGGGCGTGTTCCGGCCGGAGAGCCCGTTCAAGTACCCGGTGTTCCACGGCGGGCCGAGGATGTGCCTCGGCAAGGAGATAGCCTACATACAGATGAAGTCCATCGTGTCGTGCTTGTTCGAAAGGTTCACACTCCGATACACCGGCGGCGAGGGGCATCCGGGGCTCATCACCTCGCTGGCGCTGCGCATGGAGGGTGGCTTGCCGATGCAAGTACTCCTAACCAATAGGGGGCAAGCAGTGTCGTGCTAGACCAGCTATTCCCGACGACTTCATTGCTCATGCTTTTGTTGCGTCGCTCTCGGCTGTTGCCTGTTCGTTGTGCTTATCTTCTACTCCTGGTTCGCCATCCATTCTAGTATAACAACTATTCTGCACCTTCTCATAAAATAACTATTCTACATCCTAGGGTCCAAAACCTCTCTCACATCTCGATCAAAGGCTAGTCAAAGCTCTCTCCTGCTGGTCAAACCCGCCTGCTGCCTCCTCCCACACCCACCTTTTTTCAGTTCGCGTCTCGTAGAAACAGCGTAGTAACGCGACGGTTAATGTGTAGTAATACGGCTACTTTCCACAATAACAACGTCAAAATATAGTCATGATAAATTTAGTTTCGTTAAGCATTTTTTTACGAACATCATGGTGCAAACGGATTAAAAAAATAATATATGACGTGAGAGATATTGCTCTTGAAAGATTGAGATTTAAAAGATTTTAGCTCTACACAAGCAGTGCTACTATAGCACTACAGTTACTATTATATGTTCTCTCTTACTGCAATTTTCATCTTGATGTTACTATCAAAAATGCAGTAACAACCAATAAATTTTGTAGTAACGTATCATGTTATTGTCTTTCTGTGATAATGTTATTATCGAAACATAGTAAGAAGGTATGATTTCTACAGTAACATCATATAGTAACATAACTGATTTGTTGTCATAAAGTTAGTTTGAACAGAGATACAAAAGCAAACAAGCAATAATCCTTAATCACATAGTGCCATAAGGTAAATTGGTTAGTCTTGATTATGCTATTTTAATTTTTAATTTTCTTTTCAAGGTGAAGAAAAGGAAGAGAAAGAGAAGAAGAGTTTGGGGTAGGGGGAAGAGGGCGCTGGGAGGAGGGAAAACGGAAGAAAGAAAAAGAAAAGAAAAAGGAGAGAAGAAAGATCGCGAGGAGAGGGCGAGAGGGGAGGGTGAGAAAGAAAAAAAAAAGAAAAAAGATCACGACTGGAGGGCGAGGAAGAAAAAAAAGAAAAAAAGAGAAGGGAGGGGAAAACAGAAAAAAAAAAGAAAAGAAGAAAGATCACGAGGGGAGGGCGAGGAGGGAAAACAGAAGAAAGAAAAAGAAACGAAGAAAGATCGCGAGGGGAGGACGAGGAAGAAAAAAACAGAAAAGAGAAGGGAGGGGAAAACAGAAAAAAGAAAAGAAGAAAGATCGCAAGGAGAGGGTGAGGAAGAAAAAAAAACCTATACCAGTTCTAGGAAACAGTGTTGGTACAACAGAAAGATTGAACCAGAGTAAGGCGATTTAAATTAACCTGTGGACCTGTACCAGTCTCAGGAAACAGTGCTGGTACAACAGAAAGATTGAATATCACAGCGACAGGGGTTTCCTTATTATGAGTAAAGGTACAAACATCATTGGAACTGCGAACAGAACCCGAGTTCGCAACTACATCACAAAAAGACGGAAGCAGAGACCAGACTAAAGCCACGAGCATGACTTGGAAACTAAGTTGAAACCCTACTACAGCTCGAAGCCTGCTTGCTTCTAGAAGAACTCCTCATCAGCTAGATACATCTCCTCTTCTTCGAGAACTGGGATGGGGAGGATTATTTATATAGAGCAAGGGTGAGTACTCAACAAGCCATGGGAATTAAGTGTTTAATGCAAGCTTCAAAGGAAGGCTGATTATTTTCACATTTAGTTTTAGTTTAAAGTTTTTAGAATCAACTAAGTGAGTGCTTCTCAACGACACGGATGAGAAGGTGCATCTCATCCGGCCGGAGTAGTGAAATGTATTCATTGATTGCATCTGCATGAGTGGCTCCCTGCCAATAGATACATGGACTTTTCGAGTCCAGCTATTTTCGACAGCCACAAGACAAGCATATCAAAGGATTCCCTTACACCAACAATAGTTCACAGCAGTAGCCAAGCAAAACTACGCTAAGGAATCACCCCACATCCACCCATGACTGTGGGCACGGCTGTTGTCACGCCCGGAAATTTTCCCAAATTTCTAGACCATTTTGTGTATTAAGTTCCTGTCCAGGCATCAACCAGGGTACACAAAACGACAAATCAATAAACAGACCCAAACGTAAATAAAGCGATAAATACTTACAGAAGAGGCACTTAGTCCTCACACCCAAAGAAAACAGTAGCGGAAAAAGGCGATCCTAGCGGGGCTTCAGCTCCACTCCACAGGCAAACTCAATTGGGGTCTGAGCCTTGGTCCTCTAACTTCATCTTCAACTCAGAAGTACTAAACTTCTGAAAAAGGGGAAAAATAGCAAGATTGAGTACAACCACCGTACTCAACAAGCCACACCAATGATGCAGACGTGCACAGGGGAGACAAAGGGAGGCTTGTGGCTATTTGCCGAAAAGCGGTTGAAAACCTTTACACTTTAAAACAGTAAAACAGTTGTTCAATTAAGGCAATATTAATTCTCCACTGAACAACGCTACCCCACGTTGAACAGGCCCAACCAATCCACCTGAACTACACCAGTTCATTGAGACAAATTATTAAGGGTGAGACTAATCATGGTGAATCTGGTCAATCGCCCATAACCGCGGGCACGGCTATCCGAATAGTTTTACTCTGATCAGAGGTGCGCAACTGTACCCACAAGACACGATCCACCGTATGTCACCGTGCCATGCCTGACACGTTACCATGCGAGTGATCGTGACAAGATCCTTCACATAACCCTCCCTAACCAATCGTTCCCACCACGGGTTTCGCCCCCACCTTTAAGTCCAAGGTAGGCAGCCCCCCTCGTGCCACGGTGAATCCGGCAGCCGATCAACGGGTAAGTCCCCCGCCGACCCAACTCCATCACGCTCACCCTAGTCTGGTACGTCAGCTAGAGACGGGTTATGCTACAGATCCAGCAGTTGCCCATTCTTGCTTGTGGTAAGCACTGTAAGTCTTCTAGGGTTTCCCATGAACCGGTCCTTAATTGCCATGGGCGCGACAAGCAAAACCATGCACCCACAGCCCACCATTAAGTCATATTTTAGTTAGATAATTACGACCAATAAAACATGGTCAGATGTTTTGAGCTCACAGCTCAGCCAGAAGCTAAAAGTAAAGGCATAATTATCCCATCAAATGAGCTAGTGGTAATTAAACATGGCTAAGCATATATAATTCTAGCAAAGTCAACATAAGTGACTTACGCTAGTCAAATATCACCCACAGTTAACAAAGGACGGTTAACAAGTAAACATGGCACAAGCGAACAGATAGGTAAACCCTATTCCCATGTAATTAGCAAAACATGCACTTTATTTGCAAACGTAAAACATTTCACAAAATGGGTACAACATGCTCAAGGGGGAATGTGTGACTTGCCTTGCTTCTTCAAACAATCTTCCGAACTCTTTTCTTCGCGAGCGCAAACTTCCGAAACGGCGGAATCTACACGTTGACACGCAAAACGAGGAAAAACTCTAATAAAAACCAAGTAAACAGTACATAAAAAGTAAACAAACATGTAGAGCTCTATTTTAGATGAATTTTGCAATTTGAATGGCTCAATTTGGAGTTCGTATGAATTAGATATGAATTTTAGAAGTTTTGAGCCATCTAAATGAATTTCTAGAAATTAAATCGATTTATTGCGCAATTATTAATTAATTTTACAAAGTAAATGACCACGCTGACATCATCAAAGGGAAGGGAGAAAGTAGCGCCGACGTGGACGCCAACGTGGCGAAGCCGCGGGCGACCACGTGGTTTGGGTGTGGACCGGATCAAACTAAGGGGGCCCACGAGTCGATGACACAAATGTCGGCGAACAGGAGAGAAAAAGGAGGTAAATTGGACTTGCAGGAGGAAGGAAAAAAAAGACTGAGAGGGAGGTAAACTAGACTTGTTGCTGGAACTGAGCCAGGGAGGCAATGTGAACTTTCCCGAGAGAAAGTGCACATTGGGCTGAGGGAGAAGATTTGGACTTTTGCGAAAAGGAAAAGGGAAAGGGCTGGCGGCCGAGGGACATGAAGTGGACTTGTGACTGGAATTGGCCGAGGAGGCAAATCAGACTTCCTTGGGAAGAAAGATCAAATGGGCCGATGGCCCAAAGTGGAAAGGAAGGAGGAGGATTGGACTCCTCGCGAGGGAGATGGACCAAACGGCCCAACAGCCGCTGGGCCGGAGGGAGTGGTGGGCCGGCCCGGGGCGGCCTTTACGGCCGGGCGGGCGGCTAGGGTTCGGCCAAACCCTAGGCCGACCCGGCCAGGGCACGGTGGCGGCGGTGCGGCGGCGGCGCACGGGGTGGGGACGGCGCACCGGGAAGCAGCGGCGCCGCCGCGGCCGGATGCGGCGGCCGGCACGCGCGGGCGGCGACGGAGCAGCGTCCGAGCGGCGCGGGCAGCGCGCGCGGCGGCGGCGGTGCGGCGGCGGCGCACGGGCGAGGAGAGAGGAAAAGGAGGGAGAGAGAGGAGCTCACCGGGTTAGGCCGGAGCCGAAGAAGACGGCGGCGGCGACGGCGCTACGGCGCGGGGACGGCGACGCAGAGGCGCGACCGAGGCGCGGGGAGCGGCGACGAGGCCGGAGGGGGCAGCGGCGACGCGCGGGGACAGCTCCGGCGGCGACGGCGTGCGGCCGGGACACGCCGGCGAGCGGCGGCACGCGGCTCCGCCTGGGGAGAGCGGGAGAGGGCGCGGCGAGCTCGCGGGAGTGGGGGAAAAGAGAGAGGGGAGCTCCGGGGCGCTTTTTATAGGCGCAGGGTGGAGGATCGTGGCCGGGGACGGCCGGGAATTGCGGCGGAGTGGGGGTGTGGCGGCGGAAATGGCGACGGGGTGGTTGCCGGCTTGACCGCCGGAGGAAGGAGGAGGGAGGCGAAGCGGACTTGCGGGCACGGGCGCGGCTACGGGCCGAGCTGGGCCGGAGGGAGAGAAAGGAGGGAAAGAGGAAGGAGTGGGCGGAGCTGGCGAGCTGGGCCGCGGGAGAGAGGGAGGGGTTTTGGGCCGGAAACGGCCCAAAACAAAAGGAGACCTTTTTAATTTGTTTTCCAATTTATTTAATCAGTTAAATGAACTTTGTGACTTTAAAATTACTTCTTTAGCTCCAAAAATTCACGAAAAATTCTGGAGAGTACTTTAGGGCACAGAGAATATTACAAAAATATTTTCGGCCAAGGTTTTTAAAGGAAATTTTAATTTTCCTCACAATTTCACTTGATTAAATTGCTTTAAATTTTTATTAAATTTCTGGAAAATGTATTATTAGGCAATTTTTAATCCCGATCGAAAATCGGGGCGTGACAGCTGTTTGAACAGTTTGTTAACCTCTGCAGAGGGTGTACACTTTACCCACACGATGTTACTAACCCGGGTCACCCAGCCTGTGCAGAATAGCCACGTCTGGTGACTTTGAGGTTTTCACGACGAGACATTTCGAAAGCCGACTCAGGGTCACCTTATGCCAACAGGAGAGGTCCCACGAACCAACACTAGGCTAGGTCCCAGACCAAGTTGTGCTAGGAAGCCCAAGGGTCCTCCCCGACACCATCCCGACGAATCCACTTGTCCCTTGGCATCAAGATTTCCCTGGCCTAGCGAGTTACTAAGCTAGGGTTGTCCCACTTCACCCATGTGATCGCATTTGTTATGTTTGGATAAAATTATGAAGGAAATGGTCCTTAAGGGCGAGAACGAGAAAACCATACCACCAGTACGTTCCCCACACCGCAAGTTTTGGAAACTCATTTTATTTTCAGGACACCAACCCAAGTGTTAGGTTTTCAAGGATTTTGTAAACCCAAGTTTTATCTAGTTGATCATTTTAAATTTGAGGAGGGCCAACAGTAACATACCCGAGGGCACGAATGCCGAGGCCTAACATAACATGCGACAAGAAAGGTACGAGAAGCTCAATTATCAAGGAAGTTAAATGCAGCAATTAGGTATGGCCTGCCGGTTATATTGCAAACCGCGGCCAACATTACAAATGTAACCTAGAGATGCATATTTTGAGAAATGAATTACTTAATTTCAAATTATTGGCTCTATTGATCAAAGGTGACTTGCCTTGCTCGAGATCTTAAGGTTCTTCCTTGTACTCTGTGCACTGGGACTCCTCGAACTCCGAAGCTACACGCGGAACGAGACAACTCAACAAAATGACCAAAGAAAATATCCTATTAATGACCAGTAAATGTGCCATTGGATAGATCTTGATTTTTTAGGAATTTTGGAAGTTGAACGGAGTCAATCGGACAAATAGTTGAGGACATATGGATTTCCTAATATTAATTGATTGTCTGCCTAAAGCAAAAGGGATTAAAGAAATCCTTGGCAAAGAAAAAAGAATCAAGGGATGTGATTTGGATTTCTTGGACGAGCACGAGGCATGGCCTAGAGCGAAGTGCTAGCGCGACCGAGCGAAGTGGGCCGGCACTGGGGAACGACCCAAGGCCAAGCGAAGTGGGCACACGAGGGGACGATTGGGCCAACGGCAAAGGCACGGCCCATGCGGCGACACGACCACGGGGAGAAGAGGCCGAGCGGGCCAGCGATGGTGTGGCCCAAGTGTCACACCCCGCCCCTGTGCCACTGTACCAATGGCACCGAGGAGGGCATGCCGTAGGAGAACGGCGAACCGCTTTCCCACGGAATCGCAAAATAGGTACCAGTCCCAGGATAACGATGTTGGTACCAACGGTAACATGATGAATCAATGAAAGATTAAAATAAATATAATATACCTTTATGTTGCAGCTTCGGGTAATCCCTGAGTTGCAACCTCCAATCAGAGTCAGCAACAGCGAAACTTAGCGAAGCTAGGACACCAAATCCACCGACAGTAGTTTGGGTTTAGGGACAAAACTCTAACCTTCATCTTCTTCTTGAACTTGAGCCAAAGGGAGAAAAACAACAACAATGAGGGATTGAGTACTTTTGTACCCAGCAAGCCACTAGGAAATGTGTACATGCAAGCTTTGAAGAAAGACTGAATTCATTTGGCAAAGCATTTTAAAACACTTTTCAAAAGTCTACGTGTAGGTTTCAAAAATACACTTTTCCTTCGGAAGGAGGCGTCTCACCTCAATCCGTCCACGAGTTGCTTTGCAACAACTCGAGCGGGAAAGTCAAATTTTAGCATTCATAACACTTTCTCCTTTATTAGTTTCTTTTCACTTTCAAAACATAACCAAACAGTCTTTCCAACAATCATCCGTTAAGCAAGTCTCATGGTTAACAACTCCGGGTCCGGTCCTCTCGACCTGCCAACCCAACCTCAGCCATCTCGGCCCTATGGTGCCAAACGACACCCCAGGTCACACGGGCCTGTTCCCAACCACGAAGGCTGGCCGTCTGTCACAAAGAAGGACTCTGGTAACGGTTCCCATCCCACGAACCAATTTATTAAATAAGTTTTGAAAACAAATCTACGCTATGGGCATCTCCTCACATTCGCCCTTGACCGTGAGCATGGCTGTTCGAACAGTTCAGTAAACCTCTGCAGAGACTGTACGCTTTTCCCACAAGACACGGAGCTTACACCGATATTGGCTGGTACCGGAAGTTCATGACAAAGCCTTTCCCTAACCAAACCATAAATGTCCCGTGTCACACAGATGGGTGGAATCTCTCCACCAAGCATCAGACCAGTCTCAGGCCCTCATCTACTCAGGCCCCACCGTATGGACCCCCAACACATCCCCACAGTAGGAGATTGCCGTAAACTCCACCATACCAGTGCTCCTCACCTGCCAACATGCTAGACACCTATGTTTTAGCTAGTTACTCATCTAGGGGCATTCCATTATACTCATGTGGTCGTACTGTGAGATGCTCGGATGTAAAACCCAAAGGAATCGGTCCTTATGCGCGACTACAAAACCAAACCACACAGGAGAGGATTCGCACCACAAGTTTTCTCCCATAAAATCTTTTTATTTTCAAAGTCACTGACATCCCAAGTCGGGTTTTATAAATCTTACACAACCCAAGTTTTTCCACATCGATAACCAAGTATAAACCTGATATAAACAAATGGTGCAAAAGGATACCTACGCCCAGAGAGCACAAGTATCGAGGTACTGCTGTGGTGGAGCGACAAGGGTTAAGTTTAACAAGGTCCTACGGAAAATAATGCAACTACATAGATTGGTCCATCGATCGTGTGCTCGTAGACCGATGGCCGATCAAAATAATTGTGTACGCTAAACATGCAATCTTGCAAACAACACATTTTATAAACTAGGAGCAATATGATCGAAGAGTGGCTTGCCTTATTGTCGGTCTTCAAATCTTAGAGAAAATCCGCGTCCGTTGCATCTCCGAAACATCCACTACGCGATCGAAAAGAGAAAAACATCCAAAACCCTATAAAGTAGATAACAACTATTATAAACTAATTGTGCCATTGGATAGATCCCATTTTTAGAAAAAATTATGGAAGTTGAACGGAGTTAATCGGACTTACGGTAGGGGAGATATGAATTTCGAAAGATTAATGGATTTTCTATTATGAGAAAAGGATTTATTAAATTGATAACTCCCTTATGCCTTGTTAACCAATCCATCCCAAGAATGACATCTAGGTCCTTAGATTCAACAAGGATAAGGTTGGCTAGAAATTTAGAACCCTGGATTTCTATTACCATAGAGGGACAGTAGTGAGATGTGGTCATCTCATTCCCAGGAGTGTGAACCCACATAGGCGTCCTAAGTTCCACTACTGACAACCCATGCGTCCCAGCAAAACGCTTTGATAAAAAGGAATGCGTAGCAACAGAATCAAAAAGTGTGATGGTTGGAATTGAGTTGATAGGAAACGTACCAGTACCACTTCCTGTGTAGTCTACGCCTCCTCTGCTGACGCATGGTTGACGCGGGCATGAACAAACTTGGGTCTTGCACGCCTTGGCTTCGAACACTTGTCGGCGAAGTGACCGGGCTCGTTGCAGTTGAAGCAGACCAATGGTTTTTCGCCAGGCTCCTTGGGTTGAGCTGATGGAGCTGGCTGAGCTGGGGCCATTGGTGGGTGTGGAGCTGGGTTGCGGTTGAGCTGCCCCCCGTTGTTGTTGCGGTTGCCAGTGTTGTTGGTGTTGAAGTTGCCGGGGTGGTAGGGCCGGTGTTGGCGAACAATCATGGTGGAAGGTCCACCCTGCTGTCCGACGATGAACTGGGGCTTCTGTTGACTCCCCTGGTGCGCCCTGAATTGAGCTGCCTTCCTCTTTCGGTCCATCTTATTGCGTTGGTCCTCCTGACGGATCGCCTTGTCAACCAGCTTCTCGAAGTCAGCATAATCTCTCGAGATTAGCTGGTTGGTTAACTCATCATCCAGGCCGGAGAGAAACCTTTCCTGCCTTTCTGCGTCGGTGCGCACGTCCTCCGGGGCGTAACGTGCGAGACGGTTGAACTCATGGAGATACCCCGTCACAGTCCGGTTACCCTGGTGGAGTGCTCTGAATTCCCTCTTCTTCTAGGCCACGATGCCGTCGGGAATTTGGGCCTTCCTGAAATTACGGTAGGACTCTGCCCAAGTGACTTCTGTTCCGGGTGGACGGGTGACCAAATAATTATCCCACCAAGCTAAAGCGGGACCCTGCAACTGGTGGGTGGCGAAGGCGACCTTCTCTTGGTCGTTGCATTGTAGTAAGTTAAGTTTCTTCTCAATGGCATGAAGCCAGTCATTCGCCTCTATGGGGTTAGTGGTGCTTGAGAAAATTGGCGGTCGGACGCGAAGGAACTCTGGCAGCTTGGATTGGGGTGGAGGATCGAACTGCTAGTTCTGCTGAGCCTGCTGCTGCTGCTGTGCCTGTTGCTGCATCTGCTGCATCATCTGCTGTTGCATCTATTGGTGCTGCTGTTGCATCTGTTGCATCATGGCCGTCATCATCTGAGTTTGGCTGGCCAACACCTGAGCGATAGTGGGATTCTCAGGAGATGGGGGAGGGGGAATGTTGTTGTTTGCTCCGTTGGCTTGTGCTCCTGCCGACGGATCCTCATGGCTGCTGGTGTTACCACTCGTTCTTGTGTTGACCATCTGGAGGAGAAGAACCAGCAGAAAGAGATGGAAAAGAAAAGAAAGAAAAGAAACAGACTGCTCAAAACTAAGCTTTAATATATTATAATTAAACTGCAATTGTTCTGATCTAATTTAAAACACTTTAAATAGCAAGCAGAATCCTTATTAAGATAGCCATACCATAGGCACATGATATCGACCATCAGCTAACCCCCAAGCAACAAACCTAGCACATAGAAACTAGCAAGAAAGCAAACTAAGAAAAATGGTGAAACTAAGGGTAGCGAGCCTAATGCTCGGAACGGCTCCTGCGGTCGGTGGAGTCGTAGCCAGGCTCCTGCTCGTCCCTTGGCTCCACTGAACGGCTCCTGGAATCGGCCATGGCAGTGTATTGATGCAAAAAACACACACTGGCCTGGGAGATCTGCTTAACTCCAGTGCAGGTCCAAAGCTTGGTGAGATGCGGGCGTGCCAATTGGTTTGATCCTGCAACCAATAAGAAACAAAGAAAGTGCAATTAAATCCACCAATGATAGCCGATCGGCTGGTTTACCGATGACATATCATTGAGCATTGAGCCGATGCAAGATGCATTAAATCGGCTATAACAGATAAAGCAAGATAAAGTTAAATCTACTCAATCGGCTGTAGATATCAACAAGATATAATCTAAGTCTCAAAACATATTTAAACTAAGTGATTGGGATAGATCGGACAGGGCGCCGAGACAGTATAAATCACTTATGCCTAAATATATCATGAAGCGTAGATTACACAAGCTCACAGCATAGCCGATTAAGCAAATCTAACGTGTATCGGCTAGTACTCCGATACCACTTTATACAGAGATATTACCATGAACAAAATATATTAAACAAACCGTCAAACTAGTGTTAAGATGATCCTAACCAGATTTGACAACAAGCTCAATATATTTTATTAAGTTAATATCTCGATATAAAGGGCAGATTTAATATGCCAAGATAACAAGACAATTAAACCAGGTAAGGTCGGCTGAAACCCCGACGCTATCTCTATTAGCAATCATAGACAGGCTAGGGACTATGGTTCTAAACATGATCTGGTAGGTCAAACCTAACTGATGCAGCACCAAATATGTAAAGAAACACAATGTCTAAATGATCAAGTCGATGAAAACCTTTTCAAGATGGTAGATATATTGTATAATCTAAACCAGCATCAATATATAACTCTATCGGCTAGTTCTCTGTAGAACAGTGATTAACCAAATCTGAGTTATATGCTGATATCAATCTAGATTATACAATATATATGATAACTCGACGATTCACGCAACCAGGATTAGAGTGTCATAAAGATGGAAGCACTAATCCCGAGAGCGCAAGCCGCCATAACAAGTTTTACCTCTTGCTGGAGATCGAAACCGATGCAGCCCAACTCGAAAGCAAGAACTCGTCGAAGAAACGATGAAAAAGTAAAGGTGGCGATGCGCCGAAGTTGTTGTATTGTCTGTTTTTTATTACACAGTCCTGGGTTCAATTTATACCCAGAATTACACAATCTGTCCTTGTCGGACACGACTCTTACTTCTATTACAACTCATACTAAGGATAATTCCCTAATACAAACTCTAATCGACAATATCTATTAGGAAACTAACATTATATCCTAATTAATAGATACAATTCCCTTCTTCGGACCCAATCCGTACGTGAGAATCCTCATGAAGCTCATCAACCGAACCCGACAAAGACTCCGTTATCCTCTCGTCGGAATCGGCTACATCGGCTATCCCTGTCCGACTCTGTCTCAGCCGATGTCACAATAGCCGATTCGGTCACCAGTCGATAGACACCGTAGCCGATCCGGTCACCAGCCGATTCTTGCTCTGTTTTGGTAACCGCCAGCTTCCTCCAAATCCGCTTCGATCTTATCCTCAGATCTGATATTTGATTTACCAAATTTGGTCGTTAACACAGTGTCGCCACTGATTGGCTCTGAACTAGAACCACTGCTGTTGCTGTCGCTGGGTTTGGCATGCAACCAACCTCTGCTGCCACTGGCGAAGGTGGGAATCCAGTCACCTTCACCTTCACCTCTGGTACGCAGACGCTAGGGCGAAGGTGATGGCGAACGCTGGTGAGGGTGGCGGAGCTGGCACTAGAGCTGGTGCTAGAGCGGGTGGTGGGTTCCTCGACGCAAGCTGGATACGGACTGGAGCTGTGGTCCTCTTCCTTGGTGTAGTGCGAATCCTGAGGCCACCTGGCGCTGGACGTAGCGACCTCGTCCTCCAAGCGAGCTATCTTGATCAGCTTCTGGTCATTGAGAGCCGTGGATGCCTTATGGAGATCGGCGTGCATCTGGTCCACTCCCTTCATCACCGTGCACATTCGTCCAAAGGTGGTGTCGTTCTCTGCTGTCATTAGGCGGAAGGTGCTGACGTCGCTGTTGGCAGAACGACAAGGGTGGTAGCGATACGCAAAGGCGCAGAAGACGTAGGAGTGCCTGTCGCTGATCCTGGTCATCATCCTGTAAGCGGCCTCCTGACGAGCATGCACAACACTGCCTCCAGAAGCCTCGACCACCATGTTGGGAAGACTGGTGCCCACAAAGCCATGAACCTCCAAGCGAACTCTATACGGGAACTCGCCACTGAGGGGCTCGATCATAGTGTACTTCGGCACTTCAGGGTACCCCACAACCAAGGTCATGCGGGCAAGCTCTGCCACACAACCGTCCATATCCTCACCACGATGCGTAGGGGGATAACCTGCCATCTACAGAGGACAAGGGGTGGGAATCAATGCATGCTCAAATCCAAATTAAAGAAAACAATTTAAAGGACTCAGGTAAATAAACGAGTAACAAAAGAAATTTTTGGTGCATAAAACATTTTATAAGAGTCAAATGAGCACTAATACCATACTAAAATGATGGGAGAATAATATAATAGCAACATTATTAAAACAGTATTAATAGTAAGAACTAAAGTAAAAAAAAGTTTTGCATTTCATATGACTTAACTAGGGCCTAATCCACTTTCCCGACAAATTTTCAAATCGAATCCAAACGAACTCCGAAATTTACTATCCCAAAAAAAATTTTTAAAACTCCAGACTAACTTTAGTTAAGGAAGTCCCCATCGAATAAACAACCCAACTTTTTCCCATAAATCTCAAAGAACAAAGATCCCGAATTTTCCCAAAACAATTCCAAGTTAAGGGCAAATGCACATGAAAGATTTTCAGAGGGCTCTTAGGGTTTCCAGTTGGCTTGTCCTACGGTCAAGGTCGGCTCTGATACCAACTTGTCACGCCCAAAAATTTGCAAACCCGAATTCCAAGCAGGATGTGTAATAAATCCCCGCCCAGGACTGGCCAGGGTACACAAACGACAAAGTTGACATACAGATCCACATCTTACAAACACCATACAATTATCTTACATAAATGCAGCGTAAAGAGAAAAACAAGCTATTTTAGTTAACTAGACGCTCGCAGCGTGGCAACTCCATTCCACGGGCATCCTTGACGGCAACCACAAGCCTACTCCTCTGAGTAGCCTCCATCTGACATATACTCCAACTCTGGTGTGGGAGAAAAATAAAGCAAGACTGAGTACTACCCACTGTACTCAACAAGTCATACCGGAAAGGGAGTAATGATGCAAGTAATAACAAAGGAGGCTGAAGGGGGTTTATTTGCATGAAACACGCATTTAAAGACAATAGTTGAATGCGGTAAAACAATTGAGTTAATTAATTAAAATTGAACCATCACTGCCAAACTCAACACCACGTTGCGACAAGCCCAAACCACTACCTGAACTACACTAGTTCCATTAAGTCAGGTTATTAGAAGAATAACTAATCATAGTGAATCTGGTTGATTGCCCATAACCGTGGACACGGCTATTCGAATAGTTCTGCTCTGATCAGAGGTGTACAACTGTACCCACAAGACACAGTCCCACAACACATTACCGTGCGTCGGCATACCACCACGGTACACCAGAAAGGAACTGCGACAGGACCCTTCGCACAACCCTTCCTAACCAAGCGCACCACACCTCAGGTTTCGCCCCCACCTTTAAACCAAGGCGGACAGCCCCCTCTCGTGCCTAGTTGAATCTGGTAGATGATCAACAAGTAAACCCCCACCAACCCAACTCCATCACGCCCACCCTTGCCTGGATGCGTCGGCTGGGAAAAGCCATACTACAAGCCCAGCCATTACCCATGTTGGCTTGTGGAAAGTACGATAAGTCTTGCAGGGTTTCTCGCGAACCGGTCCTTAATTGTCATGAGCACGACCATCAAAACCATGTGCTCAGAACCCACCATTAATCAGGTTTTAGTTTGACCAATTATTTAATCACTCACGATTAATCATCGTGAGCTAACATAAAATAACCATCATTAGGTAATAGTGAAGCGTTAGTTATCCCAATAGTGTGCAAATGTTTCTAAGCAGGGCTAAGCATGTTCTAACCTAGCGACTACTCAAAACATTTCCCAAGCTATCAAAGGAACGAGATAATTGGAACAAAAGGCTGAGTACAATAGGTAAATAAACCCATAAATGACATTATAAAACAATGCAATATTTAGAGAAAAATAAGACATTCGCAATTTAGGTACAATATGTTCAAGTGAATAAGCATGACTTGCCTTTCTCTTGAGCTGGATCGGCCTCTGCAACAACCTCGAAGTAAACCGGACAGTCGGAATTACTGGAATCTAAACGAAAAACAAAGCACACAAGCAAACAGGCTATAAGTCTACTGAAATAGAGAACAAAACCATTTTTAATGGATTCTAGACATTTTTATGAATTCTCTGCAACTTGAATGGACTCAAACGGAGTCCGGATGAATTAGTTATGAATTTTAGAAGATTAACTGTGTTTTTACTATAAACAGAAAAGTCCTTATTCAATTATTGCGCAATAAATCCTAGGGCTAACGTCAGCAGGAGGGGCGGCGGCGCCGACAGGTGGGCCCCACCTGTCGGTGGCTCGGGGTCCCGGTCCACGGTGGACTCAATCCATCGGCCAGCAAGCGGGCGGCGCACCACGTGGCGCCGACGCGGCGGCCACGTGGCGGGTGCGGGGGCGCGATGCGACACCACGCGGCGTATGCGTGGCATCGACGAGGCGGCCACGCGGCGGCCAACCGCGGCCACGGCGCAGCCATGGTGCGGCGGCGCACGCGGCGGCTGGCGCGGGCGGCGCGGGAGGCAGCGGGCGCGGGCGACGGCCGGATGCGCCAGGCGGGCACGCGCGAGCGACGGCCGAGCGGGGTGGCGCGCTAGCGGCACCGAGAGGAGAGAGAGAGAGCGGAGGCGAGTGCTCACCGGAGAGGAGGAAGACGACGGCGGCGACGGTGCTAGGGTGCACGGGAGGCGGCGACGCTAGGGAAAAAGAGAGAGGGGAGCGCGGGGAGGAAAATTTATAGGGGGCCGGGGGTTAGGTTTTGGCCGGCAGCTCCGGATTTCTCGCCGGAGTTCGGCGGGAAGAGAGGAGAGAGGGCCGGGATTCGGTTGCGAATCCCGGGCTCTACGGCGCGGGGGAGAGAGCGCTGAGTGGGGAGAACGGGTGCGGACGGCGCGGGCGATGCGGGGAGGTGGGTGGCGGCGGTTGCGAAGGCTCGTGTGGCGCGGGGAAAGCGGGCGGCGCGGGCGGCGGTGGCCGGCTGCGGGGAAGACGGCCCAGGCGACGGCCCCACCTGTCGGCGGCCCGGGAGGGAGAGGGAGGCGTGGTGGACTTCGCGGCGGCTCGGGCCGCGGCCTTGGGTCGGCCCGAGAGAGAGAGGAAGGGGTGGCGGGGCGGTGCGGGCGGCCTTGGGCCGGCCCGGGAGAGAGAGGAAGATGGGCTGGCAGCCCGAAGAGAAAAGAAAAAGGAAAAAGAAAAGGAAAACGAACTTCCAGGGATTTAATTTTTGCGATGGAGGTTTTTAATTGATTAAAATTATTTCTAGGGCTCTAAAAATTGCACTAAAAATCCTGTTAATGTATTTTGACATGGGGAACTCAAGAAAAATTCCACCATGCCATTTCACTTGATTAAATATATTTTTAAATTAGAATTTTGCTTTAGGTTAAAAGGAAAATTTATTTTAAGCGATTTATTTCATGAATTTTAACCTGGAAAGCAAATTTCGGGGTGTGATAGGGAGGGAGAGAAAGAGGGAGGCGGGTGGGCTTGGTAGGGGAGGGAGAGAAAAGAGAGAGGTGGGTGTTCTTGATGGGAGGGGAGAGGGATAGGTAGTTGAGCTGGGCTGGGTTAGAGGGGAGGTGTAGAACAGTTATTTTATGATTATGAAATGATTGAGACTGTTTTTAGATCCCTAACCGGGTGGGACTTTGGAGAGGACTCCTTCTTCGGACACGTCTCTGTTAGCTGTCAAATATCATCACGCTCAAATGCTCAATCCTGAATTCCTGATAAGCAATGGTCCAGCGGAGGATTTGGGATGTTTACGAATGATCACACATATACAATAGCCTCGAGCCTCGACCATTGTGTGTGCATCTAGGTTGGACCAATTTATTTGTGATTATGGGAGGGAGCTATGAAAGCTTAACTTCATGTATATCTTTTTGAACATGATTGCACTGGAGTTGCCAAGTTGGTCAGTTGGTGTGCCCTGTCTCGCTTAACGGTTGAAGCTGCGAGACAACAGAAGGAGCTCTCAGAGATCGCCTCAGATCAAGTCAATGGGACTATCTGCTTGAGCTGAATCACATGTCACCTATGTTAGAATGATCTACTCCCGAATCCTAATCAGCAAGATGCATCTTAAGCAAATGAAAAACATTTAGTTCCACCCTCTTGGAACAAATAATGTCACCAATTTAACCTCTCCCATTAAAGTTAGACAAGCTTAATTTAGAATCTTCTAATTATTCTGACTAGCGGAATGTCTTGGCTTTTATTTTTTTACCAATGTAAAAATATAAACATATCTATCCATAACTATACCAGTTGTACATTTTGAGAAAGCTCTCGTGTGGAGAATGTGGGTACCGGGTACCCATACGTCCTCCATATTCGACTAGAGATAAGAGGTGGGTTAGATCCATCATATATTATGTAATAGAGTAGGACTCGGTCATAATATTGTCTTGTGTTCTATGACATGACCTAGAGTCCCGATTGAGTATTACCATGTAATAAATTAGGAAACTGATGCCGTGTTTGGTTAGATTTTTCTCTTTGTAACCTTGTCCCCCAACCTATATAAGGTGGGCAGGGAGCCCTTTAGGGACATAACCACAGAGATATTCACAACTCGATCGTCAGATCAATATACACCCGGCGGATACAATTCCTAAATAGGAGTAGAGTATTTCCTCTCATCGAGAGAGTCTGAACCTGCCTAAATCCTTGTCTTCCTCAATCATCCAATTTTTGGTCTCGAGCGCTACCCCCTTTTATTATTGCCAAATTCTAGTTTCGATAGTTGGCGCGCTAAGTAGGGGTGGGGGCAAGTTTACTGTCGACAAGTGCGATGGAACCAATCTCTGGCATCACCGGATTCGTTTTCGCCCTAAGTCTTCGTCTCGCATTCAATCTACTCGAGGAGATCAATCTCAGCAAGTTCCATGATTTAATTTTCGATATCACCGGGTTTTTTCCCTTCCAACTTATCACTGTTTATTAGATTGATTTCTAATATCAGATTATTCTCTTGATGTTTTTTGTTGTTGTTCGCATATAATTATGTGGCACTACTGACACAATTGATGCTGATCATGGACTCGTGGCGTCGCTATGCGGTCAATCGACCATGAGCCTACTCCATTGTCGCCGTTGTTGATGGTGACATCGTACTCACCGCCGGCTGCCTTTGTCGTCGTAGAGTAGTTTCTTCGTCTCCATGGTTGGTGTCACATCCTAAAATCCCTAAAATATAAATTGTTGTTTAAAAGGAATTATTAGAAATAATTTTAAAAGCTTAAAAGAAAAGATCTAGTTTTAATTTAATAATTTCCAATATAAAAAGGGGCTAGATAAAATTTTGTTACATACTTCTTTTATTCTTATAGTTCCTGGATTTTTCCGGGATTTATTTGAGCTAAGGAAGTATTTTTAATAAATGAAACATCATTTCAGTAATTCTTTAAATTGAAAAAGTAAATAAAACTTTCCTTTTTCTCTTTTCTCTTTTTCGGCCCATCCCCACCTCTCTTCCTGCTGGCCCAGCCCGAAACCACAGCTCTTCTCTTTACCGCAAAAAGTCTACTTTGCCTCCCTTCCTTCCTTTTCTTTTTCTTTTTCAGGCCGGCCCTTTTACCCAGAAGTGGCTAGTGTCGCCTTCAACCTTTGTCCAGAGACCTTGCCCGTTGATCCAGTTGTCTCCCCTTCCAAATCCGGTCGCTTCCTTCCTTTGTCGGCTAAATTGATAGAGGGGAAATACTTGCCGTATCCTCCTCTTTCCTTTCCCCAAAAAAATCAAATCAAATCCTATAGAAAATTGACTCTGATTCAAACTCTATTCGGATCCTCTCTCTCTTTGGAAACCCTAAACTTTCTTGATTTTTTTCCCGTCGATGTGGGTTCGATCCCATCCTCCCAAGCCTATAAATAGGACCCCCTAGTCCTCCTCTAGCTGCCGCCACCCTCGCCCTAGCTCGCAGCCACCGGTAGAGCCACCGCCGCCCGAGCTCTTGCGCCGCCGCCGTCGACGCGGGTTCGGCCGTGCTTTGCCGCTGCTGCAGCCGTCGTCTCCGCGAGCCGTCGCCACCGTTGAGTTCGCAAGAAGGAGAGGAACACCGTCCATGCCTTCGCCGCTACTACAACTCACCGGAGCTACGTCGTCGTCGTGAACCCATGCTATGCCGTCGTTCCAACCTCGCCATCGTTGTCGTTCGTTGTTGTTTCTCGTCGTGCCGCCATCGGTGAATTCGCTGAGCCGTGCTCTACCCGCTGGTGCCATCCGTTAGCGCCGCTTTGCCCTAGTTCGCCGGTAACTGTTGGGTCCCGAGTCGCGCTCCGGCGATGATGTCATCGTGATGTCATCCGTCATGTCGTCGCCTAGTCGCGTGCCACGGTGTGGACCGCCTCTGCGCATCCGGTCTACCGTAGAACTAAAATGTTGACGCAGTAAATTGTTTTCCCTTTTCAAAATTAATTCTTTATTGCGTCATAATTCAATTAAAATCTCTGTAAATGATTTAAATTAATTTAAACTTCAATAATTCATAGCTAATTCACCGTAACTCGGATTTAGTTGGTTCAAGTCTCTAAATTTTTCTAAAAACAAGATCTACACAATAAAAATATCCACATGTACTGTTGATGCTTGTTAATGTACTGCTTTGGTTGATTTTGTTCTTTTCCTTTAGTTTCCGACGTTCCTGGAGAGTCTGTCGTTGCAGGAGAAGACTTTGAAGAGTTCGAAGACCAGCAAGGCAAGTCACACAGATTCCAAAGTACCCTTTGAGCATATTGAACCCATTTAAAGCTATTGTTTTTATTCAACTGTTGCATTTATTTTCGAATGTCACCGGGTGGGAATAACCTATTGCCTTTGATATGACCCCTTTGTAATTTGATTATCCGTCCTTCGTCACCTGGTTAATAATTGGATTAGCTAGAACTTTATATGGTTTTAGTTAAAATTATTAGGATGCTTAGCCATGCTTAGAAACATGAGCTAATTAATGGGGATAACTATGCTTCACTATCACTGATTAACATGTAGTTCACGATGGCTAATCGTGCTTGGTTAATTAAATAATTGTAAACTAAAACTTGCTAGTGATGGGTTGTGAGCACATGGTTTTGATGGTAGTGCTCATGACAATTAAGGATCGGTTCGCGAGCTATCGTTGTGAAACATTAAACGTACTAACCACAAGTCAGTGTGGGCAACGACTTTACCCTTGGTATAACATGGTTCTTAGCGGCGCACCAGACTGCGAAATGGCGACAAGTCCATGGTGGTCGCTGGGGAGTCCATGCCTTTGGTTTTAAGGGGGTGATTATGATCCAGGAACGGTGCACTGCTTTGCATTGTGTTATGTTGGGGGTACTGTCACAGTCTCTATTCAGGTACTTTTCTAGTATCGCGACGCATGGTTGACATGATGTTGAGGCTGTGTCTTGTGGGTACAGTAGTATACCTCTGGCCAGAGTAAAACTATTCGAATAGCCGTGCCCGCGGTTATGGGTGGGTCTAACAATGTTTTTCGTGATTAGTTTCACACCTCTCATTAATAATAAAGATTAAATAACTGCTTAAGACTTGTTTAGCTCTTGGTATGGAATGGTATATTCTTGGTTTGGAGATAGGACTGTGCAGCCGGGTATGGTAGTTCAAAACTAGATGAGCCTATACAGCGGGTATGTTGTATAGTGTTGGATTAATATTGTCTAATTAATATTTTACTTGTTTTATAAATTCTGAAATGTTTAATAAATGCTATTTATGCAAATGAGACCATATTATGCCATCCTTTGTTATACCCTTTGCACTTGCATAATTGCTGTATGGCTTGAGTATTCCATATACTCACCATGCAATAATTCATCAGAAGAGGAGTTCTACAGTGATGGAGGACTGGAGGATTAGGCTTAGTCCTTGTCAAGCTGCTTGTGGAGTGGGGTCGCCTACGCTAATTATTATTTTTCTGCTGCTTAGATCTTTATTGTGTGAGGAACTATCTACCTCTGTAATGACTTTTTACTGGTCTATTAATTAGATAAATAATTGCACTCTATTATCAATTTGTTATTGTGTGCCTCGGTTGATTCCTGGACGAGGGTTTACACACATGTAAGCGTTTGGAATTTTGGATAGAAATTCTGTGCGTGACAGTTGGTGTACTCCCCGCCGTTGCTGATGGCGACATCGTCTTAACCATCGGTAGCCTTCATCATCACCGACTTGTTTCTTCGCCTCCACGGTTGGTGGATTCCGTCGCCATTATTGATGGCGACATCGTCTTCACATCGTCATCGATTGGTTTCCTCGCCTCCACGATTGGTGTACTCCTTCACCGTCGTTGATGGTGATATCGTCTCATCGTTGGTCGCCTCTGCCGCCGCCGACTAGTTTTTTCGTCTCCATGGTTGGTGGACTCCACCACCGTTGTTGATGGTGACATCATATTCATCATCGGTCACCTCCGTCGTCGCCGATTGGTTTCTTCACCTCCATGGTTGGTGGATTTCGCCACTGTTGCTGATGGTGACATCGCCTTCACCGTCAGCCACCTCCGTCGTCGCCGATTGGTTTTTTAGTCTCCACTATTGGTGTACACTGACTGGTGTTTTCGCTTCCATGGCCGTGCATCTTCGCCACATTGTTGGGCAACTTCACCTCTACCTCTGGTCGCCTTAGCTGCTTTTACGGTTGTTGTCTTCGTCGCCATTGATGGACGACCTTGTCCCTACATCGGCCATCTCCACCATCATCGATGGAAATACCAACAAGGTCGATCAATTATACATCATCGGCTTGCCTTCACCACCTCCGATTGGTGTCTTCGCCTTCATGGTTAGCCTATTATGCCGCCGCTAATAGATGTCTTCGTCTTGACCATCCGGCTGTCTCTGCCATCGCCGACTGATGTCATTGCCTTCACGGCTGGCCGATTATTTCGTCATTGATGGGCGTCTTCGTCTTTATCGTTGGCTTGCCTCCGTCACTGTCGACTGGTATCCTCGCCTTCATGGTTGGCCTATTATGCCGCTGCTGATGGGCATCTTCGTCTTCACCGCCGGCTTGCCTTCGTCGCTGCCGACTGGTGTATTTGCCTTCACGGCTGGACTATTATGCCGCTACTAATGGGTGTCTTTGTCTTCACCGCCGACTTGCCTCTGTCGTCGTCGACTGGTGTCCTCGCCTTCACGGCTGGCCTATTATGTCGTTGCTGAGGGGCATCTTCGTCTTCACCGTCGGCAACAGAGCCTATTATGTCGTTGCTGAGGGGCATCTTCATCTTCATCGTCGGCTTGCCTCCGTTGCCACCGACTGGTGTCCTCGCATTCACGGTTGACCTATTATGCCGCGCTGAGGGGCATCTTCGTCTTCACCGCCGGCTTGCCTCCATTGCCGCCGACTGGTGTCCTCACCTTCACGATTGGCCTATTATGCCACTGTTGATGAGCATCTTCGTCTTCATCGCCAGCTTGCCCCCATTGCTGCCGACCGGTGTCCTAGCCTTCATGGTTGGCCTATTATGCCGCCATTGATGGGCATCTTCGTATTCACCGACGGTTTGCCTCCGTTGCCGCCGATTGGTGTCCTCGCCTTCACGGTTGGCCTATTACGCCGTCGTTGATGGGTGTCTTCATCTTCACCGACCGGCCGCCTTTGTTGTCGTCGACTGGTGTCTTCGCCATCATCGTTGTTAGGCAACCTTGTCTTCACCGCCAGTTTGCTCCGACTGTTCGCCGATCGTCTTCATCACCGGCAACTTATGATGCCTCTACTTCACCGAATACAACGTCGTGCGAATCTACTATAACAAGTGGTGCTCCAATCCTCAAGCTTTCTACTCAGATATCCTCAATACGTATCTTCATTAAAGCGATAGATATTCGACGATAAGAAGCTACTGACTCTATATTTAGTTGTTTTCCAACTAAGCATAGAGTCGGGAGCTGCACAACACACATGATTGAAATTCGATAGGCTTTCTATCTCCGCCAACACCAAACTTTTCACCAACAACTTCGACAAGCTTTTTTTCTTAGACCCGAGTTTGAATCAGCTAGAGAAATCAACAATCAACCAGATCGTATCCGGGCTTCTCGATGCTACCACAACCTACTCCAAGTCTCTCAAGTGTTAAGTTTGAGATTTAATCTACATATCATGGTCAGATTAAACACTGCCCTCTGGAGTTCTACCCGGATACTGCTTTAAGCTTCCCAATTTCAGCCTAGGGAGTTTGGAGTCATCAACCAATCAACTCTGATTCAACAAATTGATCAACAGTATCAACATCTACATTCCTCCTCATGAAGCATCATCAACGACTACGACACCAAGTTCTACTGTCATCGTCATAAATCAAGAGGCGTTGTATCAATTTTCATCAAGACAACTACTTGAGCTTGAACATCTTCTCAACAGTTTCTTATCATTGACGTCACCTCCGGCACCTTCGTCATCGGCATTACCTTCTTGTCCAGCCAACTACTGTCAATCAGGTTCTTCACTTCAAAAGTCTAGGTTTCATCAACGTTGAAATCTGACTGGATCATCAACATCATCATCTTCATCAACATCCTACCATGCCTCTTCTTCATAGCTTACTTTGTCGCTGTTGATGTGCAACTTCATCTTCATAGTTGACTGCTTTTGCTGTCGCCAATCGTCATCACCACCAGTCGAGTCTGTCGTCAGCTGGTTTCTTCACCTCCACGGTTTATGGACTTCGCTGCTGCCGCTAATGGCAACTTCGTCTTCGTCGCTGATGTCTCCACCGTCCCTAATAGGCAACTCCATCTCCATCATTGGCTACCTTCGCTTCGCTAGCACCGATTTCTTCGCTGCCATAGACTGATGATCTCGCCTCCATACCGACCATATCAACCGTCACCAACGGGTAACCTTGACTGCAACGGAACGATAAGCAACATGCTCAGGGGCTTACTAGCTCTAGCACGAGGATCTTACCTTCGATTTCAACTTATTTCAGGTACATGCGACATGAATTCATATCCATGAACCTATCTCCTATGCTCAAAGTCTGGATCAATCATTATTTTCTACGAGGACTATCATTTGATTACTTGCACTAGTCGGGATTTACTTATCATATTTACTTCGGTACACCTTATGAGGGATAACCATTCGGATCAGAAGTCACTCAGATGAGATGCGCTTGGTCTACATCACCCGAGAGATTTATTACTCGGGAGCATATTAATAGGCATGCTATACACGTCATATTTTAAGGATATCGGTGGGTATATTTTGGGCCTAATCCCAATATGTTTGCAGCCTGTATTTTCAGGTGTGGCATGTCACGTCCTTTAGGGACTTAGGCATATTTGCTTTCAGCAATATGCGCGTGTTCAAGTGCCCAATACCTTAAAATCCTTTTATACAGCTGTTACATAACTTTTTAGTAGTTGGTACAATGCAATTTAAAAGGTGGCAAATAGTAACTGTTTGGTATTTTACAAAGCAATTGATTGGATACTATATCATTGTTTTAGGCCACATATGTGTGCATCCTTACAAAAGACAAATATTATGGACTTGGCTGATTATAATATTTTTTGTCATTATACAGACAGTTGGTAAATCTTTTTATGAGTTTTACTAACTCAAATTTTACATCATGTATGCCATAAATTTTTTAGGTGTGGTGAAGCCGTGTGTCTTATAGGGACTTAAGCATTTGCGATATGTGCATGGTGTAAACCCAATACCTTAAAAAATCCTTTAATCATTGCAAAAATATTTTTTTATGAAAGTTATTTGCAATACAATTTTTAAGGTGACCAATAGCATGCTTTCATGGCTTAATAATCTGGCTTCTTCTTCATAAGAGTCAGGTGCTATCTGGTATCGTTTTCAAAGACGCGATTGACCTAGTACTACACGTATTCTATATATGGTTGGCCTAGTGCTACGTGATTCTTTTTTATTAAGTCACTGTTGGCTTTGAGTTATGCGCATTATATTTTTTAGACGTGGTTGCCCTAGAGCTACACGCATTATATTTTTAAGCTACGGTTGGTCTAGAGCTACGCACATCATATTTTATGCAGTCCGTATATCACTCGCGTCTTGTTACTCAGGAATTCACACCGCATATGCTATAAATTAATATTAAGTCACTCGATTAACTATAATTATGAGAAACCACTCGATTGGTTAGATTATTTATTCCTTGACTATATGCTTAGTTTGTTCAACTAACCACATATAGTCGGGGGCTACACCTAATTAAGTGCATCTAGTCAATGCACCTGGGTATATATTCTTGGTTATTTTTTGAAATTTTTTTAGCCATTCATAGCCTTTTGATTTGGTAAAAGCACTCGGGAGACTATGACGAAGATGATTGAAGCACTCGGCTTTGGATTAATTTGGTTCGAAAGAAGATTATCTTTTCGATTGTGAAGGTCTCAGGGGTTACTGTGGAGAATATGGGTACCGGGTACCCATAGGGCCTCCATATTCGACTAGAGATAGGAGGTGGGCTAGATCCATATATTATGTAATAGAGTAGGATTCGGTCATAATATTGTCTTGTGTTCTATGGCATGACCTAGTGTTGACGAAAAATCTGCGTCCAGCCGATAGCATCAAATCTGCGTTGACGCGAACCATGTCGAAACACACGAAGGCCTGAGAGATCTACTTAGCTCCAGTGCAGGTCCTAAAATTGATAAGATGTGGGTGTGCCAGTTAGTTTGATCCTGCAACTGACAAGATATATAAATTGAAGATCACAGAGCCGATCAGCCAGCAAGCCGATATAGTAATTGCAGCCGATGTTGATAGGGTAGTTTCTATTACTTGAGTAAATAATGATATAAAGACAATCGGCTATAATAAAATAATAATATAATCCAATAGAAACCAATCGGCTAATAATGACATGATAAAGTAACTGTTGATCTGAAGGTTGAAGCACATATCAACTAGAAATCCGATGTCGATAAATCCAAATGATTAGATAATAATGAAGCCTTTGTTGTCATTGGCTAAAACCAACTTGTATGTAATCCTTATAAGCCGATACAACGTCTAGACAACTCATCGGTTGAAACCTCGATGAAACCCTTATTGGCAATCAAAGAGCAAGCTAGTTCGTACACTTCCAAGCACGACTTAGTAGGTCAAACCCAATTGATGCGACACTAAGTATGAAAGGAAGCATAAGGTCTAAACAATCGAGTATTTGATTGATTTTCAGGGTGGTCATGTATTAAATTTAACCAAGACAGTAAAACCATCATGGAAAAATTTAACACATCGGATAAAATCATCTAACTCTAATGAAACATTAGCATGAACCTATCGGCTTAACAAGACTTAGATTATCAATAACAATCTAGTAGGTCAAACCTAACCGATGCAGCACGAGATTGTATATGATAATCTAATACTCAATGAGCCGATAAATCTGTCTAATGTGATGGATATAACAAATCTATCTAAAACATCATTGTGATTATAGAGAAATATTGTCTAAGATAGAAGATCAGACCGAACCGAGACAGTCCCAGCTAAACCGATGCGTCTCTAAACACAATGCTATTAAAGATAGAATCGAAATATCAAGTAGGCAAATATATCAACCAAACCAGAGCGATCCAAGAAGTCGAAGCGATACAACCTTGAACAGCACCGATGTAGCCGATACATTCAATGGGGCCGGCGAAACGTTTGACTTACACCTTCGCTGGAGAACGAAGCCGATGTAGCCCCACATCAGGTGCCAGGTTTCACCGCTCGGTAAGTAAAACCTCGTAAAAGAGGGTGACGATGCGCCGAGAGTAGTTATATTTATACCTCAGGTGTATATATTTATACCCATAGATAGATACTAGTCCTTATTGGACAAGACACAAATTTTTCTAAAGATAAAGTAAAAGATACAAGTCCTGATCGGACTCTAAACAATCTTTTCTAAAAATAAAAAGAAACTAACTAACTCTGCCTAATTAATAAATAAATTACCATGTCGCATCCTCCATGAACTTGACTTCTTCTGGATAAGCTTCCTCTAATTGAATAATTTCCTTAACCGAATCTGCTAAGAATCCGACTACTGGCAGGTGATAATTCCCATCGGCTGATTCCAGAACTCTAAAACCGATACTGATTCTAGGCCGATGATGACTTAGGACTTTACCAAATTTTGGCGTTAACACCTAGAGTTCCGATTGAATACTATAATGTAATAAATTAGGAAACTGATGCCGTATTTGGCTAAGTTTTCTTTTTTAACCCTGTCCCCTAACCTATATAAGGTGGGCAGGGAGCCCTCTAGGGACATAACCACAAAGATATTCACAACTCGATCATCAGATCAATATACACACGACGAATACAATTCTCAAATAGGAGTAGGATATTATCTCTCATCGAGAGGGCCTAAACCTATCTAAATCCTTGTCTTTTGCATCCATTCACTTTTAGGCCTTATGCACTATCCCTTTTATTATTGTCGAATTTCAGTTTTGACATCTCGCGTTAATCTAAAAATATCCGGTCACTGCTTTGGTAGACCGTATTGTGAAGAACGCACATCCTAGTAAATTTTGTGTCAAATATAACACACTATTTTAAATACCAGACTCTTTATTATATACTCTTTAGTTTTAGTTATACTAAAAATTTGGAATGAATAAATATTAAGTTATACCCATCTTAAGTTCTCAATTTAATATTTTATTAATTTAATCCCCAAATTCAAAATTCACCATTAGCAAGTTGTAATTGGCGTGGTCTTTCACTTTAATCTGAGTTGCCATGACAGAGTAACCAATGTATTACATGGTTACATATTAGTATCTATAATAACAATAATAACCGTACAAGCACGAGTTAGTGACCTTCGCCTTCACCTTAGTTGGTTACATATTAGTATTTTTATTATGTATGGTTGGTGTCTAACCTTGTCACAATTAGTATTAGTCAAGATATAATATAGGATAAGTGTGGCTAGGAAATAGTTGACGAATGTGACATACTCAGTTATAAATTTAGGAGTATGATATATGGGTCCTACAGCTAAGGGTCCCTTCTTTTCAGTAACTCGGGTAAGATCCAGCGGAAAACAAAAAAGTTCATCAGCGAGTGATTAATTAAATATTAACTATTATAAATTTTAAAAATAAATTTATTTTATTTTTAAGAAACTTCTATGTATGGAGATTTTGCAGGAAACACATCGTTTTAGGCTCAGTTTGATTCAACAACTTGGAAGAGCAACTCTCTAATTATCCGTGGGTTTTCAAACTGCTAAACGGTTTGTCTTGTGAAAAACTTTATATATAGAAGTGTAGCCTAACATAATGAAAGGTGCTCTCAGAAATGGCATACACATTTACACTGAGTCAATATAACAATCTTACGGAGTTCCTTTGTGACCCTTGGTAGCATGTTATGTCCTTGATTTCTATTCTTGAGCCGCAAGTAGATACACCTTAAAAAATTGAAACCACTTTGCCCTGTTGGAACCAAGAACTAAATCTATAGATATCTTCAAGCGTATTTGCTGAACGCATCAAATCTCACTTAAGTAATCGTGAAATTTATATCAAAAACGAAGAAAATTTCAAGTTTGAAATTAGTCTGTATCATAAGAAAAATAAATAAATGTAGGATATCTTAGAAAATTTCAAGTCTGAAATCAGTCTGCTCATAAGAAAAATACACTAGTACAGATTCCGTTTTTACGTGCGGTCAAAACATGTTTTTCCGTGCGGAGGTCTTGCCCGTCTGCACCCAGGGGTCTGGGAAAATAAACATTTTCGCGTGCGAGCGGCCCAACCGCACGGAAAAGTACATCTTCCCGTGCGATCTACTTAACTCGACCGCAAGGGATAATCGTTTATCCCGTGCGGTTCAGTTATACCGACCGTACGGGAAGATGTATTATTGCGGACGTCCTAGCACATACTAGCTGTTTGGAAAGATCTCGTACGCACTTGTACTTTTTTTTGTTGTGTTTATGAATAGTACACTAGCAAATCTAGTCGCAGTTATTCATGCTCAATTACAAACACGATTGAATTTTATAATGAAAATATCACAAGTTAAACCATATTAAACTTTGATATATATAATTAAATAGCATATATACATGTACATATATGAAAGTAGCTACATTGCTAGTGTAACAAATATTACAAGTTCTGTCTCCCTCACAAATAGATCTTTTTAATATATTGCATGTTCTCTCTCCCACACTCTTAGGCGTTTGAATTTGTCGTTGCATGCAAGTTTGCTATTAGGGTCATAGAACTCCCCTAGATGGTTGCAGATGTCGCGATGAATGAACCGGCACAAGTCCGCGCACGAGTTGAGAAGCGTTTTTTTGTCAAACCGGTTTGTGGTACACGGAATGCTCGGGAGCTATTGAAAATAGAAGAAAAATGATATGTGTTAAAATCAACTTAAACGAAATAGTTCGTATATATAAGGAGCACAATGACTTACATCTGTAAACTCAGTTCTGTATCTCCCGCAGACTCTGAGCATCTCGCACACGTAATATCCACATAGGCTAGTGCCGGGGGTTGCTTGTAACACTGTGTAAGAATAGTAGACACATCAATATTAAAAACTAACAATCGCATCATTAAGTTAACGAATATATGATTACATACCGGCCAGCGTGCCTTTACAAGAAGCTCTGTTTTCTTTTGATCCTTTACGAACCCGCCATTTTTTTTGTAATAGTCGTGTTGTCGAAACTTGGTTTCGGCAATAAGAATCTGGGGGTAGCAGTCAAGAGCCAAACACGATAGGTTAGTATGCAAAGGGAATTTAGACAGGTTCAGGCCCTCTCTTCGAGAGGTAATACCCTACTCCTGTTTCGGGGATTCGTTCCGCCGAGTGGTTTATAGATCTCTTGATCTCTTTCAATATGTTCTCTCGTGAGTTTGGGTGCTCGTGCTCTTGTGAAAATCTCGTGTGTAATCGTCTATCCTAAGGATCGCCCTACCCTCCTTATATAGTACCGGAGGGTAGGTTTACAAGTCGGAGATCCTATCATACTCTATATCGGACTCCCTAATCTTACCAACTATAGACTGTGGGCCGTTACCTTATCTCAATGGTAACGTAACATCCAAGCCATAAGCCAGTTTACATAACCATGAGTTATAACCTATCCCCTATGGTAAGTCGGATAAGCTAGCTGTGAGGGTATCCGGTACCCATAATCTCCACAGTAGCCCCCGAGACCTTCACAGTCGATGAGATAATCTTGCCTTGAACCAGAATTTCACACAGCCGAGTGACTCCTTAGCCGAGTGCCTCTATCGCCGAGTGCCTCCATGAGTCTCCCGAGTGCTTTATCATCCAAAAAGGCTGTGAAGGGCTGAAAACAATTCAAAAATTCCAAAAATAAATATTTAGGTGCATCGACTGATGCACCTAATTAGGTGTAGCCCCTGACTATGTGTTTAGTTAATCAAACTAAGCATATAGTCAAGAACTATAACAGTCATACTCTCTTGAGTTAAATAAATGCCTAGCCTAAGCCAAAAGCAATCATAAAAAATCATATAACACATAACCTTATAATCAAGGCATAGTGTTTAATGAATCCGAGTACTCGGCAAGCTCATGCTTATCCGAGTCGTTTTGCCCGAGTCATCTCAGAACAAACAACTCAGCCAACCCTCATGGGTAAAAAATCTGAGTTAATAATTCATTAATCACCTGAAGTATACGACCAAAATATTAAATAGCTCCAGCCATAATATCGGTCTCAATCAAAAAGATCCCACCAAGGTGGCAGAAAAACATTAATAAAATCAAATGCTTTGTAAAAACTGAACAGCTCCTGCAACCTTCAACAAGTTACCAGGACAGTTATAAAAAACTTTACTGTTTGTCACCTTCCAAGTTGCATCGTACCAACCTTCAATAAGTTGTGTAATTGCTGTATGAAAGGATTTTGAAGGTATTGGGCAATAAGACATGCACATATTGCCAGAGCAAATTTGCTTAAGTCCTCAAGGACACATGTCAAGCTACACCTGTAATATGGGCCGCAGGTTTCTCATGGGCTCTGCCCAAACACGAGAAAACCCAGCAAAACGCTAAAAATCTTTCTTAAAGCATCGGCGTCTTCCCCGCCGCTTCATCTTCCTGAAACTTTTACCCTTTTCGCGCTCCTATTCATCAACCGCTCCGAAGAATCCAAGAATTCACGCATACTCAAATCCATCCATCCAGGAACTCAAGTTCCAGCACAATCTCTCATCCGTATCCAACCTCTAGCATCTCCTCAAAAATCCCCATCCCCTGCGCTAGATCCACCTCCTTTCAGCTTGCATCCATGGCGGAAGAGAGAGAAATCCCTTTCGACCAATGGGCAACCTCTGATGTGAAGGAATCGACCTTGCGGGAAATGGTGAAGAACGGAGTTCTTCCTCCTAAGGAAATCATCGGCTGGCGCCCGGCATTCGGTGAGGAATTCCCTACCCCGAACACCGGTGAGATTGTAGTCTTCACCTCTTTCTTTTACTGCGGATTTGGCCTTCCCACTTCCGATTTTTTCCGTGGCATTCTTGAATACTACGGCCTCCGAATCTATCACTTGAATCCCAATTCCATCCTTCATATTGCAATCTTCATTCATGTATGCGAAGCTTTCTTAGGCATCCTCCCCCATTTCAATCTTTTTCGCCGCATGTTCTATGTCAAGCCGCACCCGACTAAGGATGACCCCTGCGTCGTCAGTGGAGCTGGCTTCCAACTCTGCGGGACTCTCCGCAGAGACTACTTCTCTCTCCCCTTGAAATCCTCCAATAAGGGCTGGCACGCTAACTGGTTCTATATCTCAAACCCGGCCCCCAGCTTGCCCGACTTCGTCGGTCTCCCACCAATCCAAAGGGCTAACTGGAGCACAATGCCAGAGAACCAAGACTGGGTAGAAGCTAATAACCTCCTGGCTAACATCCTTGAAATGAAGAAGAAAGGCCTCCAAGGAGAGCAAATTACCCGGCATTTCATTAAGAATCGATTGGCCCCCATCAAGGAAAGATCCAAACCAGCGTTTGAGTATGAGGGTGAAAACGACCCCAATCGGGAAGACCACGATCCTTTGAGTTACCAGATCTTGTGCACTCGTATGTATAAGATTTTTTCCTCTGGGATCACAGTAGATCGTAGCCACAAAATTCCGGTTCCCCCCTTCAACCTATTCCAACCTCCTCCTCCGGTAAGCAGACTCGTCCTCTTCAATTTCTTTCAATCTCACTTATGTCCTTCAATATATCCCAAAAATTCTACTTGCAGGCTAACGCTCTCATCATATCCCGGCCGTACAAGGTGTACCATGATGATATGCCGACTCGGCCTGTTACCAAAAAACCAACCGGCGGCCTCAAAATCAAGATCGAACCTCAAGACAAGAGGGCTGCTGGTGACGAAGATATCAGCAAGCGGGCAAGCAAAAGGAGACTGGTTGTCGACGACTCGGATGATGAAGAAATCCAAACTCCACAAGTCAGCATAAACCCTCCGAAGCCATCCCCCAGATCTGCCCCTAAGATCAAGAGATCTAACAGGTATCTCTTATAACCAAAGTCAACATAAATTGATTTTTTTTTTCTTTTCCATCTCAATCGTCTTCATCTTCTTTCTTGCAGAAAACCTCAGGACATAGATCCCACCGGGCAGGTCGAAACCACAAATCCACCTGCAGCATCAGAAAAACCAAGACCTGCAGAACAAGGGCCACAAAACCCTCCCCTGAGTGAAGATGCTCCTGAAGTGGAGCCCCCGAATAAAGATGCTCCCAAAGTTGAGCCCCTGACTGCCAGCCAAGATATCCCGGCTGGAAACCAGTCGGCTGAAGATCCATAAGGCTCGCGCAGTCAGGAAGCACCAAAGGAGGACCCGGCTCCCAGAACGGGTAAGCTTCAATATAGTCTCCAGACTCTTGTCTTCAATACGCTTCTTACTTTTATCTTCATTCATCTTCTCTAGATCAATCAGCCAAAGAGGAGGAAATCGCCCGACTGAAGTCTCCAGCTGACTCGGTCCCTCCTATCAAGATCAAGTGGCGCGATGCCGAAGGCATGAAGCAGGGCATCGTCTTAAATAAGCAAAAGGAAAATGAAGAACGCGACATGCTCGTGGCTAGCCTCAACGAAGCGACCCAACTAATGAATGTAAATATAATTCCTCTATGTCTTATCCTCACGGTCTTATGTAATTGATTATCTTTGTACCCACGTACAGAGAATATATTGTCGCTCAATGGCCAAGTCAGACACCCTCGAGAAGCTGGTTCCCCACGTGAACTCTCTGGAAAACATTCACCAAGACCTCAAGGCCGCCAGAGAAGAAACTGCAGCTCGAGAGGTCGTCTTGCGGGCAGAGATTGCAAAGCTCCGAGATGCGAACTTGGAACTCCGTGGTTCAATCGGAGGTGAGTCAAACCCTCTTGTCCTTATTTTGTCTTCATGTATTTTTCTGACCCTGACATTATGCAAGTCTTGTAGCCAATTTATCTGAAGTCAATTCTCTCAAGGCCCAGCTAGAGAAAGCGGAAACTGATAAAGCTAAGCTGGAGTCTGAGAAGAAAAAAGCCCTGGAAGAAATCGCAGGTAACCCGTGAAACTCGTGCTTCTCAATTTACTTGGTCTTAACTGTTGACGTAATCTGCGCTGTTTCAATCTTGTAGCTAATAAAGTGAAGTCCCAAGCACAATTTAATGTCTTCGCCGAGAGGGTCCGAAGGGCTGAAAGTGTTCGGGACGACATCGCTAACGCGGCTGAGCCAATCTTGTCAGGGATATACAGACATGGACTCGGGACAAGCTCATTGGATGCTGTTGAAGTCTTCGACAAGCTCAGGACGGCGCTGGCAAAATACATGGGGAATATCACAGACGCGGCCGTCATGAGCGCAAGCTTTGCTCTTGCGCAGACAAAATCACTCTATCCTTGGATAGATGTGGACTCTGTAGGAGATGGCTTCGCAGCTGGCACCACGGATGAGCGAGCCCTGGAGCTCGTAAATGAAGCACAAGAGTCGGTGAACAAAAATTGCTATAGATATAGCTGTAAACTTCCAGGAGTAGTTGCCTTGATTTATATGACTTGTTGTAATGCTGACTTGTAAATATTTAGCTTATTTATGTTAATGCCCTGATCCGAGTCTTCATATATAATTTCTCAAGAATTTTTGTCCGACTGGCACCAAGCCTAGGCTTGATCCAGTCATCAAAAAATTCTCAGTCCTTATCTATTAAACTCGAACCAAAACACTAAACAATGATAAACTGAATACGAACAAGTTGTCGATGATGGAAAGAAAATCACACTTTATTGATATATATGTATAGCCCCCGACTAACAACTCAAGAAGTCATCTTGCTTGAAGTTGGCAGTCGAGAAGAACACGAAGTCAAGAAGGCTTAAGTATAATATCGACGAAGATGCTCAATATTCCAGGAGTTCTCCACCATGGTCCCATCTTCACGCTTCAAGCGATATGCTCCTGGCCGAGTAATTTTAGCAATTATATAGGGTCCTTCCCATAGTGGAGATAACTTGTGACGATCTTTTGTAGTCTGAATTTTGCGTAGAACCATGTCACCAACAATAAAGGCTCGTGACCGAACATTACGGTTGTGGTAGCACCGAAGTCCTTGAAGATACCTTGCCGACTGAACCAATGCGGCCTCACGGGCCTCTTCCAGTCGGGTCAAGTCATCCACTCTGTCTTGATCATAGCATTCGTCGTTGAAGCTGCGAACTCGAAGGAACTCGTACTCCATCTCACTCGGCAGCATTGCTTCAGCTCCATAAACCAAGAAAAAAGGAGATTGGCCGGTAGCCCTACTGGGTGTAGTCCACAGTGACCATAATACCGACGGCAACTCTTGAACCCATCTTCCAGCATACGGTCGTAATCTATCAAACACTCGGGTCTTGATGCCTTGAAGAACCATACCATTGGCACGTTCGACATGTCCGTTGCTTCTAGGGTGTGCCACCGACGCATAGCAAATCTTGATTCCAAAGTCTTCGTAGAACTCCTTAAAAACGCCTCCAGTAAACTGAGTCCCATTATCGGTTATGATTCTGTTCGAGACACCAAACCGGTGCACAATGTTTAAAATAAAATCGCGCGCATTATCCGCAGTTATCGTAGCAACCGGCTTAGCCTCAATCCATTTGGAAAACTTGTCAATCGCAATGAAAAGGTGCGTAAATCCTCCTGGAGCCTTCTTGAAAGGACCGACCATATCCAAGCCACATACGGCGAAAGGCCATGATGAAGGGATTGTTTGTAGATCTTGGGCTGGAACATGACTCTACCGAGCGAAGAATTGACAACCTTCACACGCGCAGACTACCTTGTCTACGTTGGAGACCGCCGTGAGCCAGAAGAATCCTTGTCTGTAAGCCTTGCCTACCAGAGTGCGTGCCGCGGCATGACTGCCGCATATACTCGAGTGAATATCGTGCAACAATTGTCGTCCCTCCTCAGGCGTAACACATCTCATCAGAACTCCAGAAGGGCTTCTCTTGTACAGCTCTGAGTCGACCATGACATAGCCTTGACTACGACGTCGGACTCGTTCCGCATCATCCCGGTCTTTCGGTAGCTCCTGCTGACTTAAAAACTTGATGAACAGTGTCCTCCAATCGGCGTCGAGCATGGCGACCTGGTTTGTAGTTTCCTCGTCAGGGGTTAATTTCTTGGCAACAGTTGGCTCGTAAAGGTGCTCCACGAAAATGTCAGTCAGGGCTGCTTCTCGCTTGGACCCAAACTGTGCCAACTAGTCTGCCGCTTCATTATTGTGTCTCAAGACGTGGGATAACTCCAGTCCATCAAACTTGTCCTCTAGATTGCGAACTTCTTGACGATAGGCCTCCATGGTTTCATTTAAGCAGGACCAGTCCTTCATTACTTGGTTGACCACCAGCTGGGAGTCTCCTCGTACAACCATCCGTCATATCCTGAGTGAAACAACAAGTCGTAGGCCATGCAGTAAGGCTTCATACTCGGCGACGTTATGTGAAGCTGGGAAGTTAATGTGTAGAACATACTGTAGCCTCTCCCCAGTCGGGGAAATCAGCACAACTCCCGCTCCCAGGCCGGTGACTCTCTTAGATCCGTCGAAGTGCATGGTCCAGTACTGCAGATCCTCTCTAGGTACATCTTCCTGTTGCTCGGTCCACTCGGCCACAAAATCCACCAGGACTTGAGACTTTATAGACGTCCTCGCCTTGAAGGTAACATCCAGCGGCATCAACTCCAGTGCCCACTTTGCAATGCGCCCCGTAACCTCCCGGTTATGGATGACATCGCTGAGAGGAAAGGACGTGACGACGGTGACCGAGTGACCCTGAAAATAGTGGGCTAGCTTTCTAGCAGTGATTAGAACTCCATATAACAATTTTTGTACCTGAGGGTAGCGGGTTTTGGCTCCTGCCAGCACCTCGCTGACAAAGTAGATCGACCGTTGAATTTTCTGAGTTCGACCTTCTTCCTCGCGCTCGATGACCAAAACCGTGCTGACCACCTGATGAGTTGCGGAGACGTAGAGCAACAGGGGTTCTTGAGGGTGAGGTGAAGCCAACACGGGTGGCGTTGTAAGGAACTTCTTGAAATCTTCGAAAGCTTCCTGGGCCTCGGTGGTCCATTGAAACTCGTCCGTCTTGTTCAACAATCTGAAAAAAGGCATACCTCGTTCGCCGAGTCTGGAAACAAATCGGCTCAGCGCCGCCATGCAACCGGTGAGCTTCTGGACGTCCTTCTGGGTACTCGGAGGCTTCATGTTTCGAATAGCATTGATCTTCTCTGGATTTGCTTCAATACCGCAATGAGACACCATAAAACCGAGTAGTTTGCCTGACGGCACACCGAAGGTGCACTTCTCCGGGTTTAACTTCATTCTGAAGGCCCGAATATTCGTGAAGGTTTCTTCTAAGTCGGCGATCAGGTCTTCCTTCTGTTTGGTCTTGATGACGACATCGTCGACGTAGGCTTCCACGTTTCTCCCGATCTGAGTCTGAAGGCATCTCTGGATCATGTGCTGATAAGTGGCTCCGGCGTTCTTCAGGCCGAAGGGCATCGTGATGTAGCAATAGGCTCCAAACGGGGTGATGAATGACGTCTTCAAATAGTCAGACTCCTTTAAGCTGATTTGGTGGTAACCCGAGTAACAATCCAAAAAACTCAGAAGCTCACAGCTGGCTGTTGAATCGACGACTTGGTCAATACGGGGAAATCCAAAAGGATCCTTTGGGCAGGATTTGTTGAGGTCGGTGTAGTCCATGCACATGCGCCATTGTCCTGTCTTTTTCCGAACCAGGACCGGGTTGGCTAACTAGTCAGGATGATAAACTTCCTTGATGAACCCGGCAGCCAAGAGCTTGGCAAGTTCCTCCTTGATGGCATCTTTTCGATCTTGGGCGAAGCGGCGAAGTCATTGTTTTATGGGTTTGGCATCATCTTTGACGTTTAATGAGTGCTCGATCACCTCCCCAGGAATTCCCGGCATGTCAGACAGTTTCCAAGCAAAAATATCTTTATTATTCTGGAGGAAGGTGACGAGCGCGCTTTCCTATTTGGGATCTAACTCCGCGCCTATTACAATAGTTTTTGAGGGATCAGAGGGATCAAGGGGGATTTTCTTTGTCTTGGCGTTGCCTTCTCCCGACTTGGCTATCTTCTTTGCAGGGATCTCGCCTTCTCCGGATGTCGACGTAGCCAGTCGGACTTCTTGTTGGCCGCGTAATCTCTCACGAGTTTGGGCCATGTCGCAGCTTTCTTTGTTGCGGGTAAAGGCTTGTTTGAATTCACTGCGCAGAGTGATAACTCCATGGGGTCCGGGCATCTTCATGATGAGATAAGTATAGTGCAGTACCGCCATGAACTTAGCGAGCGCAGGTCTTCCTATGATTGCGTGATAAGCTACCTCGAAGTCGGCAACCTCAAAGGTTATGTTCTCCGTCCAGAAATTCTCCCGGACTCCAAAGGTGACTGGAAGGGTAATGTGCCTGAGTGGCGTAGATGACAACCCTGGGATGACTCCATGAAAGGGGGCTGAACTCAGCTTTAACTCTGATCTTGGAATTTGCATCTCGTCCAACGTTTTGGCGAATAGGATGTTGAGGGCACTGCCGCCATCAATGAGGACGCGCTTGAGCTTGATATTGCGAACCACCGGGTCTAGTACCAGGGATACCGCCCCAGGTGAACCACTTGGTCAGGGTGATCCGAGCGGTTGAACGTGATAGCCACCTCCGACCATCGTAGGTAGTGTGGGAAATCGGGTTGTGCGACGTTGACTTCTCTGTCGGTCAGCTTCTGCTTCCTCTTGGACTCGTACGCCTGCGGTCCCCCGAAGATATCGTTTAGCTCCCCGACGGGATCTTGGAAGGGTTCTGAGCTACCAGCCGGGTCGTTCCTCTTGGATCCCAATGGGCCGGCTTCTGGCGTAGTTGTGCTGTGTATTACTCAGCGAACTGCTTATAGATGAAACAATCCTTGGCCGTGTGCTTGTGATTCAGGTGATGCGTGCACTGAGCGTTCATGATCTTGTCGTATGCGGCGACTCGGGGACGCTGCTGTTGGTAGTTTGACGTCGTGGCGACCAGGTCCTCGGGCTTGTGCTTGCGATCTTTTTGGCTGTTCTTGTTGTTGTTGCCGTTATCCTTCTTAGGACGCCAGCTGCTTTCGGATGGCCTGTCGTCCCTCTTATCGTGCCGGTCTTGTCGCGAGGCCTTGATTGCATCATCAGATTTAGCGTAAGAGTTTGCCGTCTCGAACATTTGCTTGACCGTCTTCGGTGGCTTGCGCCCAAATTTGCCGATCAGCAACTCGTCACGGACGCCTTTCTGGAACGCGGCTATGATAACGTCATCGGTGATGTTGGGGATCTTGTTCCGTTTTTCCGAAAAGCACCGGATGTAGTCCTTTAATGATTCGTCTGGCTTCTGGATGACGTTGTAAAGATCGAAGTGGGTCCCGAGCCTTTTGAAAGTACCCTGAAAGTTGGCAATGAAGTGGTCCCGAAGCTCACTCCATGAGTCGATCGAGCCTGTTGGCAAACTCGTGAGCCAGTTCCTGGCTGAGTCGGCGAGAGCAACGGGCAGGTAATTAGCCATAGCCTTGCTGTCTCCTCCTGTTGCGCAGATGGCGAGGGTGTACACGATCAGCCATGACTCGAGGTCGGTCTTTCCATCGTACTTGCCGATCCCAGCAGGCTTAAAGCCACTCGGCCAATCCACTCGACGCAGGTCCCAAGTGAACGCAAACTCCATCGTCGTTGTTGTCGGGTGATCTCCTTCGGTCTCCATAAGAGCGTCGTTCACGCTCCCGATGGCGCCGGTCAAGGACCTCCCTCAAGTCACTCGGCGGAGGCCTTCGAGAGCTGCTTTGATGGTTGGAGTTGCAGTTGTGACGAATCCGATCGTGGACGGGTGGTCGACCATAACCTCTCTCATGAGAGTCGGCCGATTGTTCTCGATGCTTCCATGCTGTTTCTTGGCGAGGGTCTTTTGACTTGATGGGTGTCTTGCTTTGTTCAGGACTTTTGTAATCTTTGGATCGTAATGGCGGTAGGCGGCTTCCACCAGGTGTTTCGGCGATGGACTCTGTGGGTCTCCGTGCAAAACTAGATGGAGGGTAGTTGGCCATTGCCGCAATGATGGTTTTTATCTTGTCCAGGAGTGGTGTTACCACAGCAGGCGCTGCTTCGATGACGGTGTCGATGAGGGTGAGGGCAGCAACGGCGTTTTGTTGAGGCGTCTAAAAGATGTTGGCGTTGTCAACTCGTGTCTGCAATATAGCCTCACGGGCAGAACGCCCCGTCGCTCTCAGGTCTCGTTTTCTTTTGTCAGCTTCCTCTTTCTTCTTGAGCTCTTCCTCTTTGCGTTTGTTCTCCTCCTCCACGCGCTTGCGCTCCTGCTCAAGCCTGACTCGTTCTTCCTCCACGCGCTTGCGCTCCTGCTCAAGCTTGGCTCGTTCCTCCTCCGCGATCCTTCGGGCCATGGCCAAGTCGGTCTCGGCTACTTCAGCCATGAGGACGTTGAAGAGCGTCGGATCGTAGTAATCTTTATCTGAGTTGAGGCTATTGATTTCGTCGATAGAGATGTCGTAGAGGTCGTCGAAGTCAGTGGAGCTGAGGTTTTCGTCAAGGTCCGTAGACGAGTATGACGCGAGTCGTTCGAGGATGACAGCAACTTCCCTCGCACCCGGATCACAGCATGTACACGATGAAGAAGATTCTCCCCAGTAGATCGAATCCAACTCGGAAGATAGAAGGTTGTGGTAGATCTTAGCGTCGTCCGGTAACCCGAACGGCGCCGAGGGATTTCCCCCTCCCGACTGGTTCGAATCCGAGTCGAGGAGAGAGAGCTTGCCGAATTTGTCAGTGATGAAGTCGAGGCTGCCGAAGCAAAACGCTTGCCCACGGGCGAAGACGAAGTCATCGAAGCCTGATGTAGATCCCATCGCGCTTGTCAGCGAGACGAAGAAGAAATCTTGACGCAGAGCCCCTACCTGGCGTGCCAACTGTCGAAACTTGGTTCCGGCAATAAGAATCTGGGGGTAACAGTCAAGAGCCAAACACAATGGGTTAGTATGCAAAGGGAATTTAGACAGGTTCAGGAGAGGTAATACCCTACTCCTGTTTCGAGGATTCGTTCCGTCGAGTGGTTTATTGATCTCTTGATCTCTTTCAATATGTGCTCTCGTGAGTTTGGGTGCTCGTGCTCTTGTGAAAATCTCGTGTGTAATCGTCTATCCCAGCGATCGCCCTACCCACCTTATATAGTACCGGAGGATAGGTTTACAAGTCGGAGATCCTATCATACTCTATATCGGACTCCCTAATCTTACCAACTATAGACTATGGGCCGTTACCTTATCTCAATGGTAACGTAACACCCAAGCCCTAAGCCAGTTTACATAACCATGAGTTATAAACTATCCCCTATGGTAAGTTGGATAAGCTAGCTGTGAGGGTATCTGGTACCCATAATCTCCACACGTGTCCTCTACAAAGATAAAATATTTGTTTGAGCTAACTTTAAAATTACATCTAAGCAATATGGTATGCAGGAGGTTTGTTTCAAACTTACAAATTCAGCAAGACAAGGAACTCCATGAACTTCTGCTCTTCGTAGTGGGCCGGATCAAGAACTACGACCAAGTGATCCCTTGGATATACGAGGAATAGTATGTAGTGATCGCTGCAAACACGGTTTATGAATTACATAAGGTATCTGGTAGATATTTTGATGTGCTATGATATTATATGAACGGAACAAAGGGAATGTTGCTTACGTTAGGTGGTACGGGACCATCAAGACTCTTTTGTCCACGTGCGTGAGCATAGCTTGTCCCAAGTAAGTTGCCACCTCGACCCTCTTATTCTTGTGCAACCTGTTGACATATGCTTGTCTTTCCTCTGACGTCTTATCCTTTAGTTGAGGACCATCCAGATTTAGCCTCACAGTGTGGGCCGTCATGCAAACCCTCGTCGGGTTGGCGTAGCCTATTGAGGCCCCCGTTCTTTGGGCGTCTACCCATTGTGACCTAAGGAATTATGCAAGTTAAATGACTTATAATTTGTTGGCACACATTCGTTAACAACAAACAAGAGCAAAAACTTACAGGCACCACGCGTCGACGAGATTGATATCCATTTTTTCCATCTTAAAGAAGGCGTGTATGTCCTTGAAAGTGATGATGAAGTTTCCGTTGGGTCCCTCGACGAAAACGTTATCCGGGACCTTGACACTAATCATCCCGAGACCCTTCTCAGTTGCTCTTAGATACTAGTCATGTAGCAACCTTATTGGCCATGGGAGTTCGAGCATGACGTGGAATGGCAAGAACGGCTTGCCATATTCGTACACCTTTGATACTTCTGTAGAATCCCAAGATTGCATTTTGTCTGCATGACCTAGTTGCTTTTCTATGCATCCACTTGCGGTTCAAGTGGGCTTGGCTTTGGCAGACCCTGTCCCCTAAATGACTTGAAAACTATCCTCACCTCATATTCTACCATTTCCTTCGGTTTGTACGTGGAAACCATTTGTGGTATGAGTTTGCGGGCTTGTGAAGTACTTGGCTTTTGGATAGATGCATCTTCCTGGGAAGGTGGCACAAGTTGCACGAGAGCAGATTGTGGAGTAGGAGGCAACTGATGAGCAGGAGACGGCTGCCGAGGTAGCGGAGTTGGGGAATCTGGTGCGGCAGGCTCTGCAGGTGGAGAAGGTACTCTTTTTGGGGATGGAGATCTTGGTGGGATAGGAGATCCTGGTGGGGTTGGGGAATTCGGTGGGGATGGCGGTGCTGGAGGGGCAGCCGTCTATGGCACCGATGGAGCTGGGGTCATCAACGTTGCCTGTCCCGTGAGGATGATGTCTCGACGATGCCAAAGGATGAACTGGTTCACCGCATATCCGAGTAGTTCTATCCCCTCTGCTGTTGGGATATCCAGCTCCAACGACATTTGATCGGCATTAACCCTTCCCACTTGCACCCTTACATAGTCTTCTGGAATTGGGTTGTTATGGAACTGTCTCCCTGGTATCGCTAGTTTGGACCCAACCTCCTTCGTTTTCCCGGCTCTGACTATCGGAACAACAAAGCTGCACGGTGTCGGACCGGTAATAAGATCGACCGGGTAGGGTGTTGTTTCTATGGACTCGACACTGCTCAGGATCTGCACCGTCTGCTTGGCTTGAGAAATTAAGTTCGGGAAGGCTTGGGGATGTTGTGCGGCTAGCCTGTAGAACTGTTGGGTGACTTGTTGGGTTACTTGTTCGGTGACTTCTTCATGCAACTTCGCTTTGTAGGCGTCTCGCTTCTTGTAACTTTTGAATTCCTTTGGAAACCCTACCTTCCAACTCGTCATTAAAGATTTTCCTCTTATCCTCCCGGAGTGTTCGACAGCCCCCAAAGCAGCGGTGAGCTTGTCATGCTCCCTTCTGGCGACGAACTCCCCTGTCTTGTCCTTCTCGGCGATCTGTTGCAGAGACGTGGTCACATGCTCGATGTCAGGAGACTCGAAAAGCATCTCACCCTCATCCGTCACTTGCCCCGTACTTTGTGCCCATACCCAGTTTCGAGTGCGCGAATTTAGGGGCTGGACCAACAATGGTTTGCCTTGAGCTGCAAACTTTTTCTCTGTAGCTTACCATTGGTCCACGTGACCATCATATCCACTAGACCCCAATCGGTGTGGATATATGTTTTTCGTCGCCAGGTCTGACATCTTCTTCCTCCTTGCCAGAGCTTCAGGTGTTGTCATCTTGGCCACAAACTTGTCCCATTTGACTGGCGGGATATTGCCTTTTTTTTCAAATGGAGACTTGTTCTTCTGAACATAATAAGTGTTCATGTCAGACTTCCACTATCGCCACCGATGGGCCATTGTACTCAACGCAAATCTGCTCCCAATGACCTCTGATCCAAGCGGATACACAAGATACTTCTGCAGCTCTTCCCACATTAAATTCTTGATGTGTTGGTAAACGTCCTTCCACTCATCCACGTTCAGCGGCCCATGAAGTCTTGCCACCGTCTCGCATGCGCTACTAAACATGGCCATCACGTGTTTCGGCTCGACGGGCTTCCCATCTTCATTCAGAGCAGCAATGTAGTAGGTCTCCTTTGGCTGCTAGTTCCTGCTCCTCTCACCACGTCATTTCCTTGCATGTCCTCCTCCACTTGCTGACGTGTCCGTTGGATCTGGACCTGATGTGGCTGTGTCCGCCTCTGCTTGAGCCTTCGTTTCGACCGACGCCGAGTAGCCATCTGCACGAGTAAGCCATTAGACGGCTATGATCAGGAACGTTAACAAATCTAGAATGGTTAGGATTGTGAACTTACCGCTTGCTCGATAGGAATATAATCAAGGTCATCCTCGGGTCACTCGGTGGCCATTTGCGCTAGTTCTATTTCAAACGGGTCGCTCGGTGTGTGCCAAGATTCCTCACTCGATGCCGCTTCATTTCCGACAGCTGCTTCATGTGTCTCTGAGCGCGAATTGTTCGTGGGCTCTACGCCCAATGCAGCTACGGGTGTCGGGGAGGGCTGATTGACCGTTGGTTCTATGCTCGATGTTGGTACGGGTGTCTCGGAGGGAACTTTCTTCTTCGACATTTTCTTCTATGTGCGTTCTTCACACACAAAGTCTACAAAATGCATATATATACATCAAAGTTAGTTGTCTTTGGATAGTTGTTAACACCAGATTTTCGCAATCTACTCGGAGAAGAAAGAGAAAACCGGCGCAGAGAAGAAGGAGCAATTCGAGTCGGATCGGTTACGCTATCGGACCAAGCCGAGTATCGAACCAAGTTCTGTATCGGACTCAGCAGTGCATCGGACCAAGCGGAGCGCCAGCAGAGGGACTGTATCAGCCGGTGTGGGTTCAATACGGCCATCGGCTGATGGAAGGAGGAAGCCGATGGAGACAGAACGGGCTCGGTTTGGGCCTGAGTCAAGCTTCAAAGGAGATTGCCAAATAGGGATAAGGCCTGATTTTAGGCAATTGTATCTCTTAAATTAGGAATCTAAATTAATTTCGATCTAATCTATGGCAAGAGTCCGCCATGAGGACTTGTTTGTTAGTTATAGATAAAATCGTGTCCTATATGGGCAATGTTGTAAATCACGGGTATAAATATCCCGGTAGTTTGTACTTAGAATCTCTCTCAATCTGACAATCAAAAACACTACAGTTCAATCTACTTTCGGCACATCGCCACCCTAGCAAGAGGTTTATTTACGGCGAGTTCTTGTTTCCCAGAGCAGAAGTAAGAACTCATACCCGACGATCTATGTCGTCGGGGCTAGCGTGTCGTTCTAGACACGTTAAGCCCTGGCGACGTGATCGTTGTTTATCATGTCTTGAATGATCTTGACATGGCATTCCAATTCTATCTCGCCAGCGGTAAATTCGTTTTAGGGTTTATTGCCGACGTTGGTCGAATTAGTCTGCTTGTCTAAGATCATCCAAAGAATTTACCATCACCAAAAGCGATCGACAACTTGATTGTCTTTGCGTTAATTCTCGATTCATACTTTGTGTTGCTATCGACCTTAGTCGTGTTTCGAGATCTAACTCAAAGCCTGTTTTTGATTGTAATTAAGGATGGGTTAATTTGATACATGCCATTGCAAATATGACATATTAGAAAAATGCCACTACTATTCGCGATATCGGCTACGTGCCACTGGAATTTGGGGAAATTGGAACCATGCCACTCCCGTCTATTTTTCTGTCAACCTCCATCTAATTCACTTGTGAAATGTCACTTTTGCCCTTTCATTCTCTCTTTTCCTTCTCTCTCCTTATCCTTTCATTCTCTCTCTCTTTCTTGCTCGTGCTTCTTCCAGAGGAGAGGAGAGGGAGGCGCCCATGGCCGGGAGGGCACGGGCGGCGGCCAAGCACGGCAGCGTGGCTAGCGCCGGGCGGCGGTGGCACGGCGCGAGTCGGTGGCGGCGCGGCTCGCGCGGCCGGGGCAGCACGGCTCGTGCGGCCAGGGCAGCACGGCCAGGAGGCGGCGCGTCGAGCAGGAGCGGCGGCGCGCGGCAGCAACGCGGCCGCTGGGGCACGCAGGGTTGTGCAGGACGGCGCGCCGGCAGGAGGAGGACAGGGCGTCGGTGGCTGGGGTGGGCGCTGGCCGGGCGCGCCAAGGACGGCCAAAGCTCCACCGGCGGTGGCGCGGCCTGGCGGCATAGCCGGGAGGCGGCGCGCCGGTGGCTCGGCTCGGCCCGGCCTGGGCGACGGCCGGGCAGAGCGTCCGGCCAGGTGGAGGCGGCTTGCGGCGCAGCGCAGCAGTGCACCTGCTAGGACGGCAGGGAAGAGCCCGGGACGGCGTCAGTTCTGCCAAGGTGGCGCTGGCCGGCGAGGGGGGCTCGGCCGGACGACGGGACGGGGTAGGCGGAGGGAGGGAGAGGGTAGGCCGGAGGAGGCGGGCACGACGTAGGAGCCGTACATGGCGACCGCGGCTGGAGGAGGCTGGGCGACGGCGGCGGCGGAGGAGGAGTTGCGCATGGTGGTGGCGAGATCGGCGAGCGAAGAGAGAGGCTCGGATTGGGAGAGAGCAAGAAGAGAGATGGAAGGGAAAGGGGCAAAAGTGACATTTCACAAGTGAATTAGGCGGAGGTTGACAGAAAAATGGACGGGAGTGGCATGGTTCCAATTTTCTCAAATTCCAGTGGCACGTAGCCGATATCGCGAATAGTAGTGGCATTTTTCTAATATGTCATATTTGCAATGGCATGTATCAAATTAACCCATTAAGGATAGTGCCGGGGTTGCAGCCGGTCTTACCTAATACATGTGATTACTTTATGTTTTCGTATGCATTTGCCACTTGTATGAGTGGATCGACAGATACAAATATATTTGTCATAAATTATTCTCAGGATTTCTTTGTGATCAGTACATTTATATCGGTCGATCGGTTCGTACAAGTCTACATTAGAGTATTAGCTAGTGCATTTACTTCCCACATCCTTCATCGGCCGATGTCATCAAATTGACACAAACATCTTGATGAAGGCCGATGAGAATAGATCTATATATTAATTTTATTTCATTACAACCTCAAGTAGGCCGATACAGCCTTGTCCTATCAGCTGGGCCCTCACGATGCGACATCGGCCTACTGGCCGATCGACCATCGTTTGCTAACATGGTTTACTTGTTTATTCTTGTTGATTGCAGATCAAATCAACTGGAACGCCCTACACACACCTAGGCAAGCCATTGGACCTGCACTGGAGTTAAGCAGATCTCCCAGGCCGCCGTGGTAATGCGGAACCCGCTTTGACACGAGGGTGGGTCGAAATTCTGCGCCAACAATAGTACTTGATGCGTGTATGATTAGATAATATCGTGACAACTCTTTTATGTTTGAAAGATGTGAATGCCCTTTTCATCAAACCATTGTTCATTTGTCTAGGAAGTAGTCTATATAGGTGAAAATTATAATACGGTACATAATACATGTCTTGACAAAGAAGTAAGAAAGTTTTGGTGTTCAAATTAACTATAATAAAATGATGGAATAATCTCCCATTAACATATAAGAAACTAGTATTTAATTTCAACGACAACGCTGGTCGACCAGATTATTAAGGATAAGCACATGACTACTAGGAAGAACTTCTAAAATTCGCTTACTTATATATATCCACAATGTTCACTAATTTTTTAAAGAAACTTAAGAAATATGCAACATACATGTATCACAAATATCTTGAAATAAGAATTAACAAGTCGAATCTCATATATCACATATCTTGCCTTAGCGTGTTGATTGCCGACCCTCGAATCACGTAATTCAACTTCAGAGTCACCCACGTCCAACCCTGACAACAAAACAAACATGTGGTAATTACAACAGTTGCATTGGACAACTAAAATATAACCCAAGTTGTAAATATATACATCGATCGCTCACTAGTACGTTCGGTCATTATTTCGCTCGGTCGTTCCGTCGTTCGCTAATACGTTAGCTCGTTTGGTCGGTTGTTCTTTCGCTCGGTCCTTCGTTCTTTTGCTAATACTATACGTTCGCTCGTTCGGTTGTTTACTCGCTCATTAGATCGTTCGCTAATACGTTCGCTCGTTCGCTCGTTCGCTACCATGTTCGCTCATTTGGTAGGTCGTTCGCTAATACGTTCACTCGTTTGGTCGTTCGCTAACATGCTCACTCGTTTGGTCGGTCGTTCGCTAATACGTTCCCTCATTCGGTCGTTCGGCCGTTCACTAATACGTTCGCTCATTCGGTCGGCCGTTCACTAATACGTTCCCTCACACGTTTGATACGATCGTTCGGTCGTTCTTTCGCTCGGTCGTTCGGTCATTCGCTAATATGTTTGCTACGATCGATCAGTCAGTCGGCCAGCCGCGGCGGTAGTGCGACGAGGGCGGCGGCAGCAGTGACGGCGGCGGCGGCGGCAGTGGCGCCGGCAGTGGCAGCGCCATGGCGCCGAAGAAGACAGAGGTGGAGGGGAGACGGTGAGGGTGGTAGCACCGGCGTCCTCACCTTGAAGTGACGGTGGCGACCGCAACAGTGGCGATGGCGGCGAAGGCGGCGACGACGAGGATAGCGACAATGACGACGGCGGCACCTGAGAAGAGGAGAGGAGGCAGCGGCGGTCAGCGAGGAGGCGGCGACTGTTGACAAGGAGACGGCGGCGATCGGCGAGGAGGCAGCGATGGTCGCCGAGGAGGAGAGGAGGCGGCTATGGCGATTGACCAGGAGGCGCCGACGGTCGACGAGGAGGACAGCCTGGCGGCGAGGGCATGCAGGCGGCGGCGTCGAGAGGACCAGCTACGTGGTCGGCGGCGAGGGCGAGGAGATGAGGCGGCAGCGGTCGGCGAGGAGGCAGCGGTGGAGGATTTTGGTAGCCTGGTGGCGGGCTGATAAAATTTCTCCGGACTTAGAAATTTTTGGAGCCCGCCCATACCTTATATAGGGCGGTGGTCATCGCGTGTGGGTGGCTTAAGTCGACCGCACGCAAAAATATCTTTTCGTGCGGGCGACTTAAGGCACCCGCACGTAAAATTCTTATCCCGTGCAGGTTACTTAAGGGCCCGCACGGGACAATAGTAATTCCGTGTGGTCGGCTAAGACGCCCGCACGCAATAACTATTATCCCGTGCAGTTCTTGTAAGTGGACCGCACGCAAAAATAATTTTTCAAAAATATTTATAGTGCACAATTATTTCTTTATTTCCTAATATTTCTTTCTTTTAATGGTGAAAGAAAGAACCATTAAATAAGTACCAAAATTTCAAAAAAATACCACATATATAATTGTGGTACAAAATTTTTTCACATAAATAAACCATACGACATAAGACACATGTAACATTTTTCCGCCGATAAATAAACCATTACAAAATATTTTCTTTTCCATGTGACAACGACATCTCACATATTTTCATAGACAAAAACGATTACAAAATAAAGTATCATTTTATACTTTTTACAACACCGTCTGTCCGCTTCTTGCAAAAGTTGTCTTCATCAATCTTTCGCTCTATGTGTTTGATCCGGTTAGGAAGATCTGTGAATAATGGTACATCGTCGTATTGGTTGTAATCTGACGTGTCTTCGATGTTATCAATGCCAACGATTTGTTGCTTTCCTGGTACAGTAATGTCCATCTGCTCATCAGATGGGTCCTTCACATAGAAAACCTGTGCAACACGCTCAGCGAGAACCCACGGATCATCCTTGTGGCCTAGTTTACTGCGTTCCTGTGGGGACACCCCGGGTTAAATATTATGTAAGTTACCTGAGGTGATAGCGCGAAGTATTTAATTGGCTGGGGTCTAAAAATAATCAAGGAAAATAGTAACCATCCAACCTCATCGCTGTTCTATCAAGTCAAATAACATACATAGTATAAAACCTGAAGCGCCGAGTAGAGAGCATAGGGGATATTGCTGGGACTTTAGCATGCCAGTCAACTTCAGCATAAGACATGCCCATCAAACCACACGAAGATGGCGACCTGATGTGTTACACATCTCAGAAGACTTGAAAAATTCGCTAAAACTCTACGACATCCCAAATGCTCAATACTCATACCAGTGTAGAACTAGATCCCAGGATAAGTTCTAGTTCCACACTTTCATCTAAGCGATGAAGATCAGAATAATAAGGAGTAAACACAAATAAAATTTACTCTACATCTTTATTTAAATACTTAGGCCAATCGGCCAGATAATTACTGATCCACAGAAGCTTGCTACCCAAAACCACAATCAGTCGACTGGGGAGGTAACCTATTTACATCCAGTCCTAGAAGAAACAACGTTCTCCCGAATCACTCAAATTAGACTAAGCATACAACCTGCAAAATGGATATTCCAGTATAACAAGAGTCAATACATTAAGCGAGTTAATGTACCGGCAAGCACAAGACAATCCTAACATACTACATGCATGGCATATAATCAAGGAAAGCCTATTTGTAGCTCATTTTAGCATAAAGCAAGTTTTAGTTCACAATCATTTGTAAAGGAGTTGACAATTCAATTAACAAAACATTAACGTAGTTAATCCATAATATTTACCATATTAACATCATAAACACACTCTCGTTGCCCATACCGACAACAAGTCATCATCTTATCATAATAATATACTTGATTGCCCACTCGGCATCAAGTCTCACATTCATCATCAATATAACATAATTATCATAACTTAACCCAAGTTACCATTTCCAAATTCATAGCTCACAAAGCATCATTTGAAATTATAAATCAAAGTCTATACTCATGACACTTCACCAAGTCGCTCATGACCGTGAGCACGGCTAATCGATTAGTTTTAGAGAACTCTGCAAAGTTTGTACAACTTTACCGACATGATATGAACACTCTAGTTTGTTTCGTGTTTGCAAGGCACTACCACACACTTCATGATGAATGTGGTCTAGAGGTCATAACGTAGCCTTTACATTACTTAACACCTAACCTTGCATCAGCGACGGCAAGTGTGAATCCATCCTGGGAATGACCCAGAACCATTAGGTGGTGGGCCCACGCCTTAAACCTAACGCCGTGGCAGCGAACACATCCGTTCCCCCACGAGGCACTATACCATTGAATTGGACAGTCTTAGACGCCTAAACTACCCCCAATAATAAGCGGGGTAAATAGGTAGTTCCTAGGAATCATCGCTCAGACTAATTCATTCTACTCCAAACTACCAATATGCAAGGCTAGACTTTAAGTAACTTAATTAGCTAAGGTCACCCCATAAATAGCACATGTGGATGTACGGTATGCTTAAGTTGGTGACACGAAGTTCAGTCCTTAATTAACTCAAGCGAACACTCCCCCTATCGGTGTGCAACTACCACCATATGCACACCACTTGCCGCCCAAGTCCAAAATCATTTTACTCACATTTTAGTTCACAAATACTTAACATTTTCATTTTCAATCCAGCATTAACCAAATATTCAAAATCCCATTTATAAATCCATAAGAGTGATTATTTTGCTTAACTCTAAGCATGGCTAAGCATATAGTAGTGTAATAAGCATGGTTAACCCCAAATGAGTACAAGTACTCTACCCATTACTAAGGTTACAAACCAAGGGAATCACAATTAGTCAAAGTGGTACGTGCAGCAATAAGGACCTAGCTACCATTTATCAAGTTTCAAATATCGTTTTTACTCAAATACATATGCAGTTTTGCAAACAACACTTTTTATCTCCCAAATCATGGGTTTCAATGTGATCAAAGGAGAGGAGAGGAAAGAACTTGCCTTGATCTTGAACAATGTGAATACCACCTACGTCACTCCTTCACCGTTGATGCAATTTATCTATACAGATGACACGATATGCAAATAAATACCAAATTATGCGAAAAATTACAAAATGTTCTAAAATTCATGATTTGTGTTCAGTGGATAGGTTCTAACCTAAGATGAATTTAGGTGAAAGAATTCCTATTTTATCTCTTTTCATTTGTGAGTTATGAATTTTCAAGGTTTGTATTGACCTATAGTATTATTTACCTAGATAATATTGTGAAACCATTTTAATATATGATTTTGATCAAGTTAACCTTGCTGGGATGAAGAGGATTGTTTCCTAACATTAATACAATTGGCTTCATAATTTTTAGAGCTAGTATTAATTTCTTATGTATTTTACAAGTAGTAACGTGTCCTATGTTACTAGTTTGTAATATTAATTTGAGGATATCATTTGTACTAAATGTTCCAGATTTTAACCAACATAAGTAAAGAGCATAATTATATGAGTCTAACCATATTTTATTTTAGCTTATTTGGAGCTAAAATATATTCTATATGGAATTCGCAATTTATAGGTTGTGGTTTAATTTCTATTGCATCAACAATATGTTAGGGATGTTCTCTATATTAAAAGTACTACATTTTATCTTACAGTACACAACGGCATATGGTTGTAAATCTAACAGGACTTAGTTCATTTCATTTTGAGCTAGGATGAATTTCCTATAATTTTTAGAAATTAAATTGTACATGTGGTGGTTATTTTATTATACAAATTATTAGTGTTGTTTCTGTTATAGAAAGTATCATATTTTATATTACTAAATTAAAGTTCATACTTTGTTGATTCTACAAAAATTTAGTTCATCTCATTTGGAGTGAATTTTCTGTGAATTTCCAAAGTTGAAACATGTATTATGTCTTATTATTTTATTTACAAAATCTTAGTGATATTTGGTATACCGTAAGCACTACATTTTAATTTATAGTATTAAAGTTCACCATTTTATAGAACTACTAAAATTGGATTCACCTGAAAATGAGCTATATTTGATTTTATATGGATTTTACAAGTTTGACATAATTTTCAATTGATAAGATAAAGGTTTAATCATTTTCTTTTATATTTTCGAATTATAAACACTTAGGGTCCATAGGTCAGCCTCTGGCCAATATGCAAACAGGCCCCTAGGGTTCCAGAAATCAACCCGTAGTCCATACACGTGCTAATACAAAGTTTATTAAGAGTCCCTGAGGTTTTTAGATATTACTAATAAGTCCAAGGTCCCACTTGTCATACTATAGAATCTTATACTTAGAACCTTGCAAGTTTTAAACTATCGCTAAGTGGAGTCCTTAAGCGCTAATGAAGTGGGGTCTACATGTCAATGGCACGGCTACTGGGAGGTAGGGGCAGCGACGCTCCAGCGAGTTTCTCACCGGCGGCAACGGCTATGGTGGGCGGCTAAAAGAGAAAATGGAGAGGGACTCCTAGCGAATCTATCGGTGGTCCTCCTACAAGCTATGGTGGTGGGAATCGATGGCGATGGCGGCGCAGGCGGCGATAGCTCTCGGCATGCAAGTGCATGTCGAGCTTCGGCTCGATTCCGTGTGAACTAATGCATGCATGAGCATCTATAAGGTTCCTAGAGACTTACCGAATGGTGCGCGAGGGTCAGCGATGCTTGTACAGCGACGGCGATGGAGAAGATGGTTCGGCGGTGGCAGAAACCAACAGAGCAACGGCGACGGCGATCTTCGGTCTTTGATCTGCTAAGAAGAGGAGGGGGACAACTCAACGGTCACATAAGGATGCTCCACGAGTGAGGAATTGCTTTGGAGCTCACCGGAGAAGGAGAATTTGGAGATGGAGTCCGGCAGCCGGAGTTGGGGAAGAAGAGGCCGATCTCCTTATTCACAGCTCCATGGTTCGATTCCTTCGATCGGCGGGCTCATGGGGTCGAGATAAAGACAACGGCGCGGTGGTTTGTCTTGGCTTGGTCAGGAATGGCCGGACGACGATGATGCCAAGACCCCGGCGCTCCGGAGCTCCCGTGGGCGCGGCAGCGTTCCGGCGTCACCACTACAAGATATGAGGCAAGATTAGAGGGGACGGAATCGGCATCCTATGTGGGTAATAGAACGCAAGAAGAGAGGAGACGACTGTGGCTCGATGGCGATGGCGACGGTCGTCGTCTCCACGGCCGGCGATGGAGATGAAGGAGAATAGAGGCACCGGTGCTCTCCCTCTCGATTTGGTCTCCACAGGGGAGAAATGGGAGAGGCAGCAATGCAGTTGGGAGAAGATATAGGCGAGCTTGGCGTCGGACACGTCCTGGCCACGCGTCAAACACGCTGGCGTTGCTTTCTCTCTCGCTCTCTGTCTCTCTCTGTTTGCTTGAGCGGTGGGACATTTTGAACTGGGTTGGAGCTAGTCAAGGAGTCCGACAGGTGGGTCCAGGGCGGTGCAAACAGAGGTGGAGTGAGAGAGATGGGTAGAACTCTTGGTGACTTACTCTTAGGTGATTTTCCAGGATTTTCCACTATTTATTTCTTTCTCCCATATTTATAATTCCATAGTTTAATTTGTAGGCATGATAAATTAATGTATATTTTTTTGCAGGTAGATAAAAACACCTAGATTTCATTTACTTTCGTTTCACACAAAAATTCCCTATATTTTACTCTCAGGAAAATAAAGAAAATAGGTCTAGCTGAAAATGATTTAAATTTTTAGGGGGTCAAAACCTATAAAATAAATTCTGGAAAAATTATATTAATTCATGATAAATAGGGTAGTATTTGAATAAATTATATTCCTTATACATTCTCATGTGATAAAATACATATATGAGATGTATATCAATTTTGCCGATTAGGGTTTAGAATTAATTTGTGGTTTGACTACTTTGACCAAATTATTTGAGGTATCAACTGTACATATTAAATTATATCAAAATTCCAGTGAGGTATTTATATTGAATAGTATCTACATGAATTTCTCCATGATTTTATATTGCACTAATTATTTTTAAATATTCGATGAGCTTATCTATATTTAAGTGCTCCTATTTTAGATATATGCTTAAATAATTGTAGAATTATATTTTGATTTGTAATTAACCAGAAATGATGTTGTTAGGCTTTACTTTCTATTCACCATGCTTAAACTCACAAGACACTTGGGAATAGGTGTGCATATATATTTGAGTTAGGCTAATGGTACTTAAGGTGGCGATTAGGATAATGCTTTTATTATATATATGAACTAACATGCATGCATACTTGTTTTCATGAGGCCTAATATGTAATGCATCCAAGATCCAAAACATTTAAAAGGACTCAAATCACACACCACATCCTGTGTTAATGCAAATGTGAAAATGTTTTACATGTCAAATTAAATTGAGAAGGAAGAAGTTTTTAAGTCATTTGCAACTTTGCATACAAGCACTAGCTAGTTTAACCTTACATGGGTTTTATATTTGAAAAAAAAGTTGGTCATCAACTCGAAAACACATTTTTACCATTTAGTTGAAGTCAAAATTCGAAATTCAAATTTTTGGTATGTTATAGTTCTACAACCGTAAGGCCGTAGTAATCGATAGATATGCTTGTTGTGTCTTTGACCTGTTGGCATCAAAGCACGGGATCTGGATGTTAAGGCCGTAGTCAAGCTTCCAAATGTCTTGTATGATGCCGTAGTATGACTTCTTCTCGCCTGTTGCGTCCAACGCCTCCACACGAACTCCACTATTCTGAGCTGCGCTTTTCTTGTCCTTGCCTATCGTGTAAAATGTATATCCATCGATGTCGTACCCTTGCCATGAGGTCACGAGGCTACTTGGGCCAGTTGCCAGCCTCTGCAATGTTTTTTCCTCGAGCGATTCACCGAACAGCAGGTTTTGATCCTTCAACCATTTAGGAAATTTGCGCTTTTGTTCCTTTGAGATCCAAGGAGTCGGTCTTCTGGGGTTGCAGGCTCTTATCTCATTCATGTGTTTCTCAATGTACGGCTCGAGAATGGCGAGCTGTTGCAGCACGCTGCTATGTGCTTCCGCTACAACAATGTAGTCGTTATCATAGAACTTTTTCTTGTCTACGGTCCCCTTCCCAGTTAACCAACCCTCGTGTAGAGCGGGGGGTATCCCAATGGGTGTGGCATCCTTCATGTAATCTATACAACAGTCGACCACCTCCTCAGTTGTGTACCTTCTATCATTGATCCCTCCGGATGAGCTCGGTTACGGACATATCCTTTTAGAACCGACATGTACCTCTCATATGCCCACATCTGATGTAGGTATAGGGGACCAATTTCGATAATCTGAGGGACGATGTGGACAATTAGTTGCTCCATCATATTAAAGTAGGATGGAGGGAAAAACATCTCAAGCTGGCACGCTGTCTCGATTACGACTGTTTGAAAGGGGCCTAACTCTTCAGGATCAAAAACCTTTTGTGATATTCGATTGAAAAAGTAGCACAACTTTGTTATTACTACCTTAGTGTGAACTGGCTTGATCACTCTTATAGCAATAAGTAGGAAGACAGTTGACATCTTGTGACAGTCATGAGCATTGTACCCACAGATGGTCAAATCTTTCATGGATACAAGTTTTCTGATGTTCAATGAGAAACCAGTCGGGACTTTCAAACTATGCAAGCATCTACAGAAAGCCTTTTTCTCTTCTGGTGTCAGTGAGTAGCATGCCGGAGAAATATTGATCTTCCCATTTGCCAGCTCTTTTGGGTGAAGATCATGCCTTATGTCCATATTTACCAGGTCAGTACGTGACTTCAGCCCATCTTTCGTCTTACTCGGGATGTCTAGTAAAGTGCCAATGGTGTTGTCGAACACATTCTTCTCAAGATGCAGTACGTCAATGGCATGACGAATCTCCAAGTCTTTCCAGTATTCCAGATACCTGAAAAATATTGAGTGCTTCTTGAAAGGAAACGTATTTTCCTAATCCATTGCATCTGTATTATCTTGATCTGTTGCTTTCTTCCTCTTTCCTGCCTTCTTCTTTCCTTTCCCGAACACAACCTTAATCTTCTTTTTTATGTTGAAGACTTGTGTACCAGTTCGTGTTTCAGGAGGAAGATCGTTCTCTACTGTATTGTCGAATAATCTGGCCATCGCACACCACTTGTGCCTCTGTGGTAAGAACCGACGATGACGCATGTACACTACCTTGCTTGAGGAGGTGAGGTACTTGTACGACGTGTTGTCGATACATATAAGACATCCAAACTTCCCCTTAAGCTGACCTAAGAGCGAAAAGTTCGCCGACAGGTCGTTGATGGTAACGAATATGATGGCACGCAGAGTAAAATATTCCCTGCAGTACTTATCCCACACTCGTAACCCTTCTTTCCACATTTCTTGCATGTCCTCCATCAATGGTTCAAGAAACACATTTATGTCAATCCCAGGCTATTTTGGCCCTTGTATAAAGATAGTCAACAAAATGTACTTTCGCTTCTGGCAAATCCATGTAGACAAGTTATACATGGTGAGCAGCATCGGCCAAGTGTTGTGTGAGCTGATTAAGTCACCGAACGGGTTCATTCCGTCCGTGCTCAAGGCAAACCTTATATTTCTCGGGTCCTTTGCAAATTCCGAGTGTAGTGCATCAAAGTTTTTCCACTGTCGAGCATTGGCGGGGTGTCGAATCATACCATCTGTTTTCCGACCCTCTTGATGCCATCTCATCCACTCGGCATCGGTACAGTTTGAAAACAGCCGCTTCAGGTGATCTTTCACTGGCAGGTACCACATCACCATAACCGGAATCTTTTTCTTTGCTGGCACCGATGAATCTTGGTCGACCACCTCTCCGTCTGAGGCTCCGTTGCCCATCGTGTACTGACTCGTCCCACATGTTGGGAAACAGTCTAAATCCGCGTATTCCTTGCGGTACAGTATACAATGATTTACACATGCATAAATCTTTTGAACACCTAGAGATAATGTACGTATCAGTTTCTTGGCTTGATATGTGTTGGTCGGCAACAAGTTCGGCTTCGGAAGCATAACTCTCAACAGATCCAACAAATCGTTGAAGCTAGTGTCCGACCATCCATGTCTGGCATTCAATCTGAGTAGTTTAAGTACAGAGCGCAACACTGTATAGTCCCTGTCACATCCTTTCGATTCGTCGTAAAGAAGGTCCTTCATTGCTTTTTCCAACGCTTTTCAATTGTCCAACCCTTGTTTTGTCAAAGTTAGGACCTCTAGTTCAACGTGCCGCAACATATCCTCCAGATCAAAACCAATATCTGCATCATCTATACTAGAGCCACTAAATTCCGGGATCGTTCCCTGGGACATGTCTTCGATTATAAGATTTTCTCTCGCATCAAAGCAAAAAACATCAGCCTCTTCATTACGAATGGTGACTTCCCCATGACAAGTCCATATCTTGTAATCATCCTTAAATCCACGCTCTACAATGTGCCCCAAAATTTTCTTCGGGTCTTGCAACATCTTTTCGTTCTTGCAATCAAAGCATAGACAAAAAATGTCCCTCCTATTCTCCCTCAAAGCATGTGCCTTTGCCTAATCAACAAATTTGAATGCTTCCTTCAAGAACGCCTGATAAGTTCTTCTTGTGTCGTACATCCATGCCCGATCCATCTCCTAAAAAACATCTCTGATAAGTCGAATTGAACTTTATTAAATCATATAAAAACGATACGACTTAAATGGACATTATATTACTCTTCGTGTACTAGTAAGTCCAGCAACATTAATTTAAAAAATAAAAAATTAACTATAATTACTAGATTTGCAAAACTAGTATATTCGTCGCATTCCACCGAACAAATTTGAAATAAATGAAGGAAACTAAACAAAGAGTAAATTAAAGTATTATGCTATCGACCCCTGTTTTACAACAAGAATCATTCGTGTACATTGTACCATTTCCCTGAATCAAGTAGTCTGGTACACACGAACTCATAGTTGAAATACCAAGTGCGCATACACAAGCGTCGAGCGCGAATTATTACAACAATAGGCCCGAAGGCATAGTCTTAGAATAAGGGACCAAATGGTCCGAAATACATTCAAAAGCAGAAATAGATAAGGCAGCGGATTAAAGGCGGCGGCAACACCATTGCCACAGGCAACGACCGTAACTAAGACCTACTGAGCGCCATCGTCATCAGTAACCTCCTGGTAGTAGGCATATGGATCCTTCGAAGGGTCATCCTCGACTTCTGGTTGAGTTATAAATTGCAAGGGTGAGTACCAACCGTACTCAGCAAGCCACCACGACAATAATGCATATGATAGAGGGTATTTCAAGGAATGGCTTCAGGTTCTTTTGCGTAAAGCAAGTTTTGTAAATCTTTTCACAACCCTAAGACCTAGCCTAGACAGATCAAATTTTAATACCATAGTTCATTAATCAATGACGGTTCTGTCCACCATCCCTTGTGATCCCAAGGATGGCTTCCCACCATTGGGTCGTCATGGTTTTCTGAGGTCTACCCCTTCTCAATTCCCGAGAAAGGGATCCACCAGCATAAAAATCATCATGCAATATCCCATCCCAAACAATTTAAGAATTCAGAGTCTAGCCAAGTGTAATACACGTCCCGGTGCTCAATAACCGCAAGCACGGCTATTCAAATAGATTTGATTTACTCACACTACAGTGGATGTACACTTTACCCGTACTCCTCGACTGCCCAACGCATGAGCCTCGTCCCAACACATGAGACGCGTCACGGCAAAGCATTTCAATAACCTCACATTGGCAGTACCCGCTCCATGAACTTGTATCCTCATGCACTCTAGGCGTTACAAGTTTCTAGCAATGAGAGGAGTTCTGGCGCTCTCGGGGAGGGAAGACTTACACATGCATTAAGTTATAATTAAGTTTAGGTTTACACATGGCAGTCCTACCGGTGGCAACCCCACCGTAGGCCCCCGCCTCTCATACACATCAAGAAGACCACTATGCATGGATACTGCCTCCGCTCGGCTATTTACTCCGTTAGGTCTATACCCATTTGAGAAGTACGGTTGTATGGGGGTCGTTTCATGCTTAGCTTCATGGCTCGGTCCTTAACTGACCAGGGTCAGCACTTGCCTTTACCGGACACCACCCAAGTCCTTCAGCCGCCCCAGTCAAAAACAATTGTATAGTTTTATTTTTCCATTCACAAATCATGTCATCAATGTCATGGCAATGTGGCGCTCATGTCTCCACATGCCGCATCTCAACCACCTTCCCAAAGGTAGTTGCCCGAGCATAAAGCATTTTGATAAATATGAATATGCATGATTCTAAAGTAGCATGGCTAAGCATTGTCAAATATTGACTAAAAATACACGATATTGTGGACGTCAAAGACTTGCATGGATAATCAATATGAAAGGCATGGCATATAGCAAGGTAGGGCATTCACATATATTCATATAGCATGCAAACTTTATATTAAATCCAAAATAAGTTCTCAATTGGATCAACTTGCGCAAGGTTTAGTGATGACTTGCCTTGCTCGAAGTCCTGCGGATCTTGATCCTCATTTGGAATCGCAACTCCCTCGGGGTCTAGAATTACGTGCGAAAGAAATTGATGTGAATTCAATTAGAATTCAAAATCCAATTAAATCCAATTAAAAAGCGAGCGCGAGCGTCAAATTACTTTATCAATTCCAATATTTGCGAAATAGTAATATTCTGATTTTAATTCATTTTGTCCTAAAGTATTGGCGTTAGTTGATTAAAATATTTTACCCATTTTAATTTATGCGATTCCTAATAAATCCGCTCTGTAATTAGATTCATATAATAATTAACCCTAATTTCTACCGTACTTCTATCATTCTTAAAATAAATAAATAAATAAATAAATAACCTCTCACAATCTATAATTAATTCCCTAACCTCAATCTATTTTCCAGAAATTTCCAAAAATAACCTACGATTAATTCTCCACTATTATATATATATATACATATATATATATATACTTTTCTTTTTCCTAAATTTCTCTTTTTTTTTCTTTTCCTTTTCTTTTCTTTCCTCTCCTTTTCTTTCTTCTCTCCCTCCGCCTCTCTGCCTCCCTCTCTCTTTTCTTTTCTCTCCCTCTCTCTTCCTCTCTTCTCTCCTCTCTCTTATCTTTCTGTCTCTCCCTCTCTCTTGCAGGCGGCGGCCGACGAGGAAGGAGGGGGGCTTACCGACAGCGGGGAGTCGGCGCGGCGGCGCAACGCGGTGGCTGCGGCGCAAGGCAGCGGCTCGGTGGAGAGGGAAGGGTGGGGGAGATGGGATGGAGAGGGAGGGAGGAAGGGGGGTTTTATAGGGCGGGGAGGGGCATGGTGGCCGGTGCGGTGGCGGATGGGACAGCGATGGCGACGGCGCGTGGCGCGGCAGCGCGCGGGGCGGTGATGGCAACGGCGCGCGGCGCGCCGGGCGCAAGGCGGGGATGGCGACACGCGGTAATGATGCGACGGCGACCATGACTCGCACGAGGCGCAAGGCGGCAAGGCGGGACGCGCGGGCGGTGATGGGACGACACGGCGCGGGGCTCGAGGTGATGGCGACGGCGCGCGGGGCTCGAAGCGGCACGGGGCTCAGCGCGGTGGCAGCGGCAGCCGGGCGTTCGGCCAGGCTAGACCCGCGTCGAACGCTTGGCGCGCAATGAACAGTGCTGCCAGGGATTTTTTTTTAATGTTTTCTAGCTAAAAAATAGATAAAATCGTGATGTAAATTTATATCCCCGACTAAATATTTGAATGACAATATTTTACATTCAAAGGCGAATTTGCCCAACTTTAAAAATGTTTAGATATTCAATATTTATTTAAGTCCCTTTTAATAATTCTAATACTTAGTGGTCGTATTTATATATATTTATTATTTCCTCTTTAGGCTGAGTTCGGCTGGATGAGTTGCCAGCTCATTTCCCTCGTGTTCCGCACGCATGTTTTTCAAACTGCTAAACGGTGCGTGTTTTACAAAAAGTTTCTATACAAAAGTTGTTTTAAAAAATCATATTAATCCATTTTTCAAAAAAAATTAGCTAATACTTAATTAATCATGTGTTAATTAACTACTTCGTTTTGCGTGTTTGGAGGGAGAGTTTCCAACTCTCCCTATCGAACACAGCCTTAATGGTATGAATTTATTCTGATCCAAAATAAATATAAAACTCACTTAAGACATCCATGTAGAATATTTTATTTATTACCAATTTTGCCTAAAAATTATTTCAATTTATTTTCTTAATTATTTATTTAACCAATTTCCTTTTTAGGGTTTATACCCAATTAATTCCCTTTATACAACGATTAATTAAACTTCGCATTTAAAGATCCAATAAAAGGGCAATTAAATTTGGCATGATGCAAATTTGATTAAATGTTTTTTGAAATTACGAGTTTTAGGGTTTCGTTTTCGTCGGTTGAATTTTCAGGGTGTTACATATGCACTACTAAATACTATTCAAAATTATTCATGCAAACAATATATTTAATCAATAAAAAAATAGTCCATGTCCAAAAATAAAAAAATTCTTCACTTTTATCTGATGAAAATTGAAATAAATAGAGACAAACCTAACCAAGAATCGATTAAAAAGGTATGGACAACTAAATACTTTTTAAGACATGCCATGCAAACAATATATCTAGCTAAAAATAAAAAAGTACCTACACTACTCTATTTTAAAAAGTGCAAATTTCATCGCATTGCACCGATAAAAATTGAAATAAATGGAAGCAAATGAAAGAGAACAACAAGCATGTCACGTTTTATATGGATCCCAAGCAAAGATTTGAGGTTGAAAACCTTCCCCCTAATTTGTGTCAAGTTTAGGAGAGAGAAAACGTCGGGCTTGAATGAGGCAAGTTCGGACTGGGGGCAATATATAGCATACATCATCGCGTGCGGTTGCATTAAGCGACCCACACGGGATAATCTATCCCGTGCGGACGTCTTAACACGACCGCACGCGATAATCCATTATCGCGTGTGGTCAGATTAAGTTGTTCGCACGGGATAATAGATTATCCCGTACAGGCGATAACCGGGTCCCTGGAATTTACCGGAGGCCCGTACAGAAAAAGTTTTTCTGTAGTAGTGATAAATGAATTTGACTAAGTATAACCCCTGGTGGCGTATCAGACTATCAGTTAATTAAGCCAACGGCTTGCAATCTCTGATTGCCAATCCAAAAAATCCACGATTCTTGTCCCAAGTACAGTGACTTATGACCTCTAATCCCAATTACAGCGTTATAAATGAAAACCACTTCGTTGCTTCAGTCTCCAGCCACACAACACAACCGTAAAAGTCCACATATCTTCTCGCAAGCACTTGCGCCAGTCACAAGTCTCAAGGCAAAGCCCCAAATCTTCTCACTGTTGCCATGGAACTCTCCTCAACCTCAGCTTCTCTCCTGCTCATCCTCGCTTTTCTACCCCTCCTCTACTTCCTCTACCTGCACCAGGATCCCAAGAAGCAGCCTCGCACCCATGGACTCAAGTCCTACCCCGTGGTCGGCACGCTGCCGCACTTCATCAAGAACAAGGACCGCTTCCTTGAGTGGTCGACCGGCGTCATGAAGCGCAGCCCCACGCACACCATGTCGTTCAAGGAGCTCGGTCTCACCGGCGGCGTCATCACCGCCAACCCGGCCAACGTCGAGCACATTCTCAAGGCTAATTTTGATAACTACCCCAAGGGCGAGCTTGCCGTGTCCATGCTCGAGGATTTTCTTGGCCACGGCATCTTCAATTCCGACGGCGAACAGTGGCTATGGCAGCGGAAGGCCGCCAGTTACGAATTCAACAAGCGCTCGCTGAGGAACTTCGTGGTGGACACCGTCCGGTTCGAGGTCGTCGAGAGGCTGCTGCCGCTGCTCGAGTATGCCGGGCGCCACGGACGGACGCTGGACGTGCAAGACGTGCTCGAGCGCTTCGCGTTTGACAACATCTGCCGCGTGGCCTTCGATGAGGACCCGGCATGCCTCACCGAGGAAAGCATGGCCGCGCCACAGAGCGCGGAGTTCATGCGCGCGTTCAACGACGCGCAGAAGGCAATCTTGGTCCGGTTCAACTCGCCGGCCAAGTCGCTGTGGCGCATCAAGAAGCTCTTCAAGATGGAGCCGGAGAAGCGGATGCGGGAGGCACTTGCCACGATCCACGGCTACGCGGAGCGGATCGTCCGGGAGCGCAGGGAGAGAAGGGAGGCCGGGCAGGAGCGCCGCGACGACTTCCTGTCGCGCTTCGCCGCTAGCGGCGAGCACAGCGACGAGAGCCTCCGCGACGTGGTCACCAACTTCATCCTCGCCGGGCGCGACACGACGTCTTCGGCGCTGACCTGGTTCTTCTGGCTGCTGTCAAGCCGGCCCGACGTGGAGGACAAGATCGTGCACGAGATCCGTGCGGTGAGGCAGTCGTCGGGCAGCGAGGGAACGCGCGGCGCGACGTTCAGCTTCGACGAGCTGAGGTACATGCAGTACCTCCACGCGGTCATCACCGAGTCCATGCGTCTGTATCCGCCCGTACCCTTCGACACGCACAGCTGCAAGGAGGAGGAGTTCCTACCGGACGGCACGTTCGCGGGGAAAGGGTGGCTGGTGACGTACTGCGGGTACGCCATGGGGCGTATAGAGGACATCTGGGGCGCGGACTGTGAGGAGTTCAGGCCGGAGCGGTGGCTGGACGAGGCGGGCGCGTTCCGACCGGAGAGCACGTTCAAGTACCCGGTGTTCCACGCGGGGCCTCGGATGTGCCTCGGCAAGGAGATGGCCTACATACAGATGAAGTCCATCGTGGCGTGCGTGTTTGAGAGGTTCAGCCTCCGGTACGTCCGCGACGCCAAGGGGCACCCTGGGTTCGTGGTCTCGCTTACTCTGCGGATGGAGGGCGGCTTGCCGATGAAAGTGACAACCAGAGAGAAACCAACAAACGTGATGCTAGGCTAGCTGGACTTGTCGACTTCACACTTTATGTATGTATCAGGGAGGATTTTAAACTCTTCAGAAAACGTTTTCTCGTTGCTTACATGTCATTTAAATAATTATGAAAAAAATTAAGAAAATATATTAATATGTCATATATCACTCCACAAACATGTAACTTAAAATTTAATTTTTACACGTCGCAACAAAAAAAATAAATTTGATTATGTATAAGCGTTAACTAGTTGTAATTTATTTTTTTTGTTGCGAGATGTAAAAGTTGGATTTTAAGTTGCATATGTGTAGAGTGATATATCATATATTATATATTTTTTTAATTTTTAAATTTTTTATAATTATTTAAGGAATATACAAATATCAAGGGAATATAACCTCGAGAAAAGTAGAATAGTTTCCCGTATGTATCATCGCTCTCGCTTATTTGGAGAAATAAAATAAAACTGGTGTCGTGTTCCGGTTTTTTATCCGAATGGTGAATGGCCCACACACGTCCACGCTTGTGGGGATTCACATGAGTTGTGCGGTTTGTGTTTGGCACGCCGAGCGAAAGGAGGGTGTGCTACTGCTGTCTGCTCTATCGGTGGCCACGGGTGAGATGCGCGCGAGTTGTCGGAGATAGGACTGTAGGAGAAGCTATCGAGGAAGCTCGTTGCTGATGGGCTCCCCATGGCGCGCCCACACAAGCTAATCTCGATACTTCGTCTCAGCCAAAGCTATGACGTGGCGGAGCGGCGCCGGAACTGGGCCACTGGGGAGACAAGGCCGAGCGAGCTCCTCCCTCTCTAATCCAATCAGCATCTGATACCGTGGTCCGGTGGTGCCCGGTGTTCATCGCCCTCGCCTTCCGTGCTGATCAATCCGGATGAGCGGGCGAGAATCTGGAACGTGTCCAACTCGGTTGGCCGAATCGGTGAGCGGGCTTGACGAAAGAAATATGTACCAGCGTCAAGTTTGCCCCATCACACGGCGTCACGGCCTACTGTGTTTGTCGCTATGCTCGGTTGCGGCAGCGTGTTCGGTTGCGGCAGCGCTGCGGCTGCAGCGTTCGTTATGCGCGTCTGCAGTTGTGCTGCTTGCTGTTGCAGCTTGCGGTAACTGCCAGCCGAACAGGTCTATGGTCTTGATAGATTCTGGTACTAGGCTGAAGCCCATAATAAAATATGCCTCCCATATATCACAGCTCTTACGGAATCGGAATCAGCCAACAATGCAGCATGAGCGTGATCCTAAGCCCAAAATAGAAATTTCAAATAATAAATACCAAATTAGCGTTATTTATGCATTCAAATCAACAAAGGGACAGATAGGCACAATTGATAGAGTCGTAACCTATACATGGTTCAAATTTCTGATATCCACAAATATAGTTTGCGTCCATTGCAAATTGCTGTTTAGCACAGCCGCATTACAAAGTGCACACTCATTTTCCCTTTAAGTAGCACTTTCCTTCTCTTTTCAGATGAAAGTTTGATGTCACAGTTGAAAGTTACCTATGATTTAAGTTGAAAGTTATATGATTTAAGTATAAAGTATTTGAGTTTTTAAATGAAAGTTTGATTTTGAGTTGAATTTTTTGTAATTCAAAATAAAAGTTAAGGGGCCACGGTTGAAAGTTCCGTGTGATTTGAGTTCAAATTTGTATGATCTGAGTAGAAAGTTTTGTAAAAATGCTAATAAAAGAAAAAAAGAGTATGTGATGGGAACGTGCATGCGCTAATTAACGATCTTGTAGTCACAGGCATTCCTAGTTATCGCAGAGGAGGAAGATGTACTTTCATTATCCAAGAAAAATACATGTTCCCTGACGTGCACTCCTTTGTAACAGGCAGGAACCTATTCTAATTACTCAAACAGATGTCCCCTCGTATACTTTTTCTCCTAAATTCATTGCAAATGGTTGTAAATAAATCTTTAAAAAATAATGATGTAGAGAGGTACAGTGACATCTATCATTGCACTACAAAGAAAGCTTAAATTCGATCTACATATTAAGAACAAAAATAAATCTAAATGTGAATAGTACTCAGGTGCTGAATTTGTCTTTTTTATATATCAATGTGTGAGTTGAGTGATGACCTAAGATTTTTTAACTTATGTATATATGTTATATGAATATTATTGATTTTTTTATTAAATAAACGAGAGGACTTGCTCTCATAGGAGCTGTTATAGGTCAACTTCGGAACTTCAAAGTCGCAAAGAGACTTTGGAGCATCAAACAATGGCGTCACTTCAATCTCAGAGAGTACTCTTCCCGTCTTATAAAAAAATTAATTTTAAAAAAGTATCTTTGGATTTTTTTTAACGGAGGGAGTAATACATTCAGCTGGTTTATGGGAGTGATAATAAATGCATTGTTTGATTCTTCACCTTTCACTTTCCCCTTCTGTCCAACATTATTCACCTTTCTTTTTCTTTTTCTTCCTATGCTAGCGTTTTCACGATGAGCTTGAGCTCCGAGCCGCAAGCAAAGCATGCACTGCACCTTATTAGCAGAGCTCAAGATCGCTCGGGCTGAGCGCACCGCGGCTGATCCATGGAGCGTGCGGGCTGAGCACATCGCTGCCGACTCGAGAGCCCGCGGGCCCGTCGAGCTCGAAAGGATATGATGCCGCCGTCGAGCTCGACAGCATATCTGTGGTGTCGGCATGGGCTGCGGATGGCTGCAGGTTTTCTTCAGAGTACGTGAGCAGTCGGCGGCTTGCTCTCTCTCAACTCTCATCCTGCTCTTCTCCAGCTCATCGCTTTTCTTTAGAACACGTGAACAAGTTTTCTTTAGCAGGCCAGCTAGCGTACGAGATACCGTGCAAAATTGAAGTCACGAGATAATTAAAAAGACCTGGTGAACTAACATGACCTCACCGATTCGGCGCCGCCACCAGGGACGTGATACCTCTAGGGGCATGATACCTCGCTCCTTTCCTAGCTGGATTCGCGCGCGAGGCGCGCGATACCTCAGCGGCGGCGCTCCGTGCCGCCGGAGCTTGCCGGAGCTAGCCGGAGCAACAGTACCATCCCCTGCAAAGGTCCTCCTCGGTATCACGCGCCTCCGCGCGTGATACCTCGTCGATGGCACAGAGCGTCGCCGGAGCTAACCGAAGCAGCAGTGCCCTCTCACGCCAAGATCGTCGGCGGCGCTCCACGCCGCCGGAGCTAGCCGGAGCAGCAGTACCATTCCCCGCAAAGATCCTCCTCGGTACCGCGCGCCTCCGCGCGTGATACCTCGTCGGCGGCGCGGAGCGCCGCCGAAGCTAACCGGAGCAGCAGTGCCCTCTCACGCCAAGGACCTCCCTTGGTATCATGCGCTTCCACACGTGATACCTCGCTGGCCGCCGGATCAGCAGTACCCTTCCCCAGCCATATCAGCCTGAAACTAGCCGCATCTGCATCGTCGGGTGTAGCAGAGAGGCCTCATTTTCTGCAGGTATCACCTTGAACTAATTTTCAAACTGTTCTGACTGGTTTGTGTTGTGTTTGTTATGTGTTCAAAAAAAATGTATGATACATGTATGGATAGTTCTTGCATTTTCATTTTTTGCTGGCTAAAAAAAGGATGGACTACTCAATTGGGTCCGCTGAAAGAAGGATGGAAGAGGTACCAAACGAGGGGGGTGATGTTTCTGATGAAAGAAGTATGAAAGAATTACCAATCAATGATGATGATGGGCTGAGGACAGCACTGCTTGAAAATGATTTGTTTACAGGTGCCATGAGCATTGATCAAATTGATGCAGGCGATGGGTTTGAAATACAAGATGAGTTTGGAAATGAAGATGAAGAATCTGAAGATGAGGGGGTTCAATCACAGCCTGCGGTTCCTGCTGTTGGTATGGAATTCTTTTCAGAGAAAGAAGCTCAAGATTACTACAACCGTTATGCAAAAAATTGAGGTTTCGGAACAAAGATTTCAAGCAACAAAAAAAGCAATGTCACCAAAGAGTACAACAGATATGAGTTTGCTTGCTACTCCGAGCGCACAAGCCAAAGAAGGAATGCAAAATCAAGTGCTAGTAGTGGGTCAATAAACTGCGAGAGTTTGGGAAAACCCAAAGGCAAAGCAAGAAAGTGCAACAATCTGCGAAAAACCAATTGCAAAGCAAGAATGGTGGTGGTTAAAAGGAATGACAAGTGGGTGGTGACTACAGTGGATTTAGAGCACAACCATCCTCCGTTGAGCCCCTCTACACTCAGGTTTCTGAGATCCCATCGTAGTGTTTCAGAGGAAGACTATGAGCTGATTGAATTACTGCACAACAACAACATTCCCACTCGTAGAATCATGTCTGTCTTGTCTGATCTGTATGGAAACATTCGTAACATCCCATTCACGAAGAAAGATGTTAGCAACCTAAGGACATCCATGAGGAAGCAGACTACTTGCAATGGCGACATGGCTGAAACCATCAAGTATTTCCAAGAATGGCAAGCAGAAGACCCATCGTTTTTCTATAGCATGAAGTTGCAGTCTGATGGTACAGTTGGTAGCTTATTTTGGGTGGACGGAGCCTCAAAAGAAGCCTACAAGAAATTTGGTGATTGTATCGTCTTTGACACAACATACTGCACCAATAGGTATAACCTTCCTTTTGCTCCAATCATTGGTGTAAGCAACCATGGGCAAACTGTGCTGTTTGGGTGTGTATTCCTGAAAGATGAAAAGGTTTAGACTTTTGAATGGGTGTTCAAAATCTTCTTGAGAGCAATGGATGGGAAAGCACCACAATGCATCATGACTAATTAGGACAAAGCAATGGAGACTGCAATTGCTAATGTGCTGCCAAAAACCGCTCATAGGCGCTGTATGTGGCACCTACACAGGAATGCTAGCACCAACCTTGGTGTGCTATTGAACTAGAAAGATGGGTTTGAATTTGACTTGAAGTCATGTATTGATACCTCATTGAACGAAGAAGAATTTGATGCAAGTTGGGATGCGATGATTATTAAACATGAGCTGCAGGGGAACAGATACATGCAACACTTGTATGAGAACAGGAAGAAGTGGGCCTCCTGCTTTTTCATGGATTGCTTCTTCCCCTTCATGAGCACTTCCCAGAGAAGTGAGAGCATGAACAGCTTGTTCAAGGACTTTGTTCACCCGGCAGATTCAATTAGGAATTTCATCATGCAATATGAGAAACTTGCTCAGTCTTGTCTCGACAGGGATGATCAGCAGCGCTACCTAAGTGTCCAAACAGACCCTGATATGTGGTCCGGCTACCCAATGGAAGAACAGGCTGCAAAGTTCTATACACGTACGATGTTTGGGAAGTTTCAGGAGATGTTGTACTTAAGTACAAAATACAAAACAATTGTTGGCCCAAATCCTGGCTCATTTTTCGTGCAGCTGATTTTGAAAGATGAAAGCAAAAAATTCTTGGTTCATTATGACCTATCCACTGAAACCTTCAGTTGTGCCTGCAAGAAATTTCAAAGGGACAAGATGTTGTGCGGGCATGTTCTGAAAGTGATGACACAATTGAATGTGTATGTGGTACCAGAAAAATACCTTTGTGATCGCTGGACGCTTAAAGGGTCTGAACATGCTTCAAGTGCTCTTGTGCAAGTCGATGTCGACGAGGTATCAAGTAAGAAAATGAGGTACGTCAGGCTCTGCAAGAAATCAGCAACAGTTGCAGCTGAAGCCTGTAAAACAAAGGAAGGATATGAGCTTGCGATCAAAACAATTTATGGATTGGCAGAAAAACTAGTAGTGATTAACACAACAAAAAACCTTGAGCAACCTCCTTGTGTCAGCAGCGCCGAAGGGTTGGATGCTACCAAGAGCCCCCCTGTAGCAGCGACACTCAAAGATCCTAAGAAGAAGGTGCCAAGAGGAAGGCCAAAAAACTCGACTAGATTGAAATCTTCTGTATTTGACGATACTAGTGGTGGCTCAACAAGTCGTAAAAAGAGAAAGAAGTCAACAAGCAATGAGGCCTCGATTTGCTGATATAAGGTGAAAAAAATGACGTTCTCTTATTCTGTTTTCTCATTTGTTTCACCTCACCTGAAAAAGAAAAAATAAAATACATTACATAGATCTTTTCCTTTTGCAGGGGTGCGAGAAAAAAACATTGAAGAAAAAAGTGATTCTGAACTCTATCCTAACAAATGGAGCATTTCCTTTTTTTTCTTGATGATTGAGACTTGTTCATCTAATAATTTCTTTTTTGGCTGATTGGTGAACATTCGTGTGGCCTGATACTGAACTGAAATTGTGGATCATCGTGTGTGTTTTTGCATGGTACAGAGCAATGTGTGAGTTAAGCATGACTGTTATGCCCTATGGTACCATCTATGGGTGGCATGATGCTTAGGATAGTTAGCAATGTGAGGTACCAAAAAATAAGAAGCATGATACCTACACCATGAGGTAAAAAAATGCCTGATACCCTGCGCTGTGAGGTACCAATAAGAGCATGATACCTACGAAATGTGAGGTACAAAAGAGTGCTTGGTACCTTAAGTATGAGCCTGATACCTTCAGCGTGATTTGATCCCTGCAATGGGAGGTACCAAGCAATGATACCTTCGCTGGGAGGTACCAGACCTGATACCAGGCCCCTTATGCCTTCACTGGGAGGTATCAAAAAAGCCCTGATACATGATACCTTCACCGGGAGGTATCAGGCCCTGATGCATATTGGTACCTCACATTGTAGTGATACCATCCTGAGAGGTATCAGGCCCTGATGCATATTGGTACCTCACATTGTGCTAGGTCCCTTATACCTTCATTGGGAGGTATCAGGCTTTGATGCTTATTGGTACCTCACATTGCAGTGATACCTTCATTGGGAGGTACCAGGCCCCTGATACCTTCACTGGGAGGTATCAAGCCCTCATACTTACTGGTACCTCATATTGTAGTGATACCTTCATAGGAGGTATCAGGTTCTGATACCTTGGAAGGTATCAAGGTATCAGGCTGATACCCCTCCTTTTATGAGGTACCAAGACCCTAGTACCTTCATTGTGAGGAAAAAAATTCCTTTTAGGGTACCAGCCCCCAAATACTTCTAGACATTTCGATTCCATGGTTTAAAATACAGTATATTTACAAAAAAAAGCAATATCACAAAAAAATACAAAAAAAGTGAACTGTTGTAGCTGCCATTACATAGTCACACTGTTCACATTTTACATGGTTAAAAACAAAAAAAAATGGTACCACCACATGGTAGCCCTAGTTGCAGGGGGGAGGGTCAATACATGGTTCAAAAAACAGTGGAGCTATCTTTACAATGTTAAAAAAGCCACAATCGCTCGCTTTAGATGACACGATATGGATGTAGGTCGTTGAAGCGATGGTAAATCAGCCTATGGCATAACTGCTTGCGATAAGTTGAGATGTCTCTCTGGGAAAAAAGAAACAATATGAGCGCCAGTTAGCTTTTCTCTAGGGATAGAAAAACAATTAAAAACATATTGTAGTGGAAAAAAGGACCGTTTAAGCAACAAAACCAATACCGTCGTATATCCAACAAGACTCCTGCCATTGTGACACTCGAGCATCCTCAGAATGCAGAACCCGCAGTCATGACTACTAAAAAAGTGTGAAGTAAAAAAAGATATACATAAAAGCTGTGATGTGAGATAAATAAATAGAACAAATTTGTTGATACTTACAGTGTTTCTTGGTGAGGCGATTCAGGATACTCAACTGTGAATATGTCACCAAATCCAAATGGGCTACTATTCGCTTGTGTGTCAAGCGCAACTTGGAGATTGCTACTCTGAAAACACAGGGAAGAAAAAAAATAAAAAAAGGAATGATACCTAATAAAAATCAGTAAAACAAAATGTACTGTCTGGACATCGAATGTGCGCATGCATTAGTGTCGTAATGCACATGATAAGAGATGAAAAGACAGAAAATCTAAAGAACAGAGCACATGATGCTGGGAAACACAGAAAAAATCAAAAATAATAAAAAATATAATTGTCCGCGAACTTACCACATTGTACCACAATGCTGAGTGTGCATCTTTGCTATTCTGTTTGTCCCTGTTTGAGTCATATATCTGCACAGTGCAGCGGTGTAAGTTGATGCAAACAAGGAACCAATGATGTTCCTCTAGAATTGATAAATACACCTGAAAAACAATAAAAAAAAGACAAAAGACATAGAGCATCAGCTGCTGCCCGCATTTTGCAAAAATTCAATGAGAGAAAAAAATAATGCATGTTTCTATATGGACAAGAGTGGATAGAAAAAGTACCCTCTCAATTTGTTTTAAATTGAGCTTTGAAAATGCACGCCTAACCTTAGCGTCGCTGCATTTTTCCAGGGGCAATACAGCTGAGCCTGTTATTTTTTAGAAGAATTAACATTTGTAGAACTCGCATCAAAAGTTGAGAAATAAAAAAGCAAACAACAAAAATGCAGAAAAAGAACTTACCACTGTAGGAAGATCCAAAATCACTTTCGATTTTGAATCCCAGTCTGTCATTATTGCAGTGCAACACATCCACATGAAGTTGTTGCTGATTTCTCCATTGCGTTTGAGTGTGCCACGAAAATCATCTTCTGTGACCCAGGCTCCTTTGATTGAAACCTTAGTTGCACTGCCATCACCATTAAACGTAGCTAGAACTTGCTGTTGATAGACTTTCTTGACCATTTCATCCAATTGGATCCCTTTCCCAAGTGTTGCTATGGCCTCTACAGTTCTGTGGTTGTTTTGCACCTTTGAGCTCTTTGCTTGCTGATGGGAGGCACAGAACCAGCGTCTGGAAAGCGCTCACCGTCTGCAATTGGTTCAATAAGTTGAGGGACCAAAGTGTTAGTGCGTGGAGACTCCGGTGATGAATCCTCTATCATGATAGTATCATCAATCTGTAGTGTGCCGAGTGCTGCAAAATATAATTAAAAAAATAAAATGTTGAAATTAATATATAGAAGCATTTGCATGAAAAGCATATATATATATATATATATATATATATATATATATATATATATATATATATATAAGGATGATACTTACAGTTACAAGTATCATCTGTCATAGAATCCATCATGGAAGCTCCTGGGAATTGCTCTTCACTTGGGGTTGGCTGTTGTTCTTGTTTTGGATCACTGATGCTGTCGTCGTCGCTGTGTCTGTCACTGCCATCATTGTGAGCTTCATCATCTTCATCCTCTGTATTGTCCTCATCATCATCATTTGCATCCCGCTCCACGTCCTCACTTTGAGCCCCCTCATCAACAATAGTTTTGTGGACGCTTGAATCAAGACTAGTTGATCTTGGAGCTTTGCCATGCATGTTATTATCCCTCCCACTATCATGCTCAAGTTGGGATGCATCGTGGGCAGCAGCGGCACCAATTGCAACTAATTCTGCAAAATGGTTTCTATCTTCCTTGCCATTGCTTCTAGTTTCACCTTGATGTTTTGTACCATTGTCTGGACCATAGTGAATGTTGGAAGTACCATGTGCAGCGACATCGCCTCCTTTTCCCCTTGTCAACTTGTTTACTTGTGTACAAAACTCAGAGAGTATATCGCTGTCCGATGTATCCAACATAACTTGAAGTTGTTGCATACATGTACTGATGATCTCAGTGCGCCTGCGTTTGAGTTTCTCATTCATCATGGTTAACAACTCGCTGATTGCGGGCGGCTGTGAAAACACAGAAATATATAGATTTCAGCACCTGTATATGATACACCAGCAATGTGAAAAAAATGTACATGATACCGACATGGTACAGGAGGGATTTGTAGATATCATGTATGGTGCATTGCTCGGGTCCCAAAAAAAAAGAAGTCTAACTACATGATACTTCTGTACCATAAAAGGTATGGTTAGGTGAAAAGGAATTGAATAATGCATCTACTCATGTTTTGTGTGAAAAAATCTAAGTGATACCTGCGTGGATACACTACATATCATGTATGGTGCACACTAGTACACAGGTCTAGCAGAAAAAAAAGAACCCTAACTGTATAATAATTGACTAACATAAGTATTGCTATGGTTACCTGATAACATGTTTTTTTTTCATTGGCATCGCGCCCTGCTTGGTCATGGTCTGTGGTCATTTGTTCTTCATCAGCATCGGTAGCGGGGGCAGGTACTTTTGGCTCGTGACCTCCTTCGCCATCTCGAATATTCATCTGTTCATCACCAGCAGTGGCGGTAGGACCATGGCAATCTGGTGTCTGCTGTCCTCCATCAACATAAGTAGCATCGCCCTGTCCTTTTTGCTCCCCAGCCTGCCTATCTCCATCATAATATACAGTGGCTTCTATATTTTTTATCTGAAAAAATGATATATAAGTTGTTGGGCTGCCAACAAAAATACAAAAATAGGATCATTTGGGGAGCTTGAACCTGGATGGAATCGTAATCAGGATGCTTGGATCCTCTGCTGGTAGCGAGAATTTTTGCTTCACCGAGATGATCAGTGGTTACATGCGCTATGCGCGGTATACCTTGTGGAACAGTGATACTTGCAGCAAAATCCATGAAAATAACCTGCAAAAGAAAAAAAAAGGAAAAATCAGATTGTACAAAAAAAATGTAACAATGAAAAAAAACACAGGAAAAATGGCAGTAACATGATACAAAAAAAATAAGAAAAGGAAAAAAGAACTCACATTAAGTATATGAACACAACCTCGAATGTTCACATTTATCTTTGTGTTCACTCTGAAATCACGGATGCCCTCAAAAAGATAATCAGCAACATGGTTGCACCAATTCAAGTTCTTGATGTTCTTTACATCGCTAATAGCTGTCAAGTATTCCCTATGAACTGTCAGGTTAGTTCCTGGCACAAGATAAAGGCCCAAAGCAACCATAATAAAAGAAACAATGAATTCATCCTCAGTTTTTTCTTGCAACATCTGAGAAATGGCTTTCTTTAAAGATAAACCTCTGCCACTCTCTGTGAACTTTTCCTTCAGCCTATGGTTTGTATCTGTAGCCAACTCCATGGGGATATGCCCTTCAGGAATTCAAATCACCTTCTTGATAAATGGTCTTATGGGGATTGATACTCCACCCAACTCCAAAGTACCAAGCTCAATATTGATGTTGTTGACAAGCCACAGTGTCATTCTTTTGGGCATACTACAAACTTGCATCGACAGTAAATTCTCAAAACTAACATTATTCACAAACCGAGTCTGATCAGGTGACAGTTGAGATGCTATGATGCTCATGCGGCTTGGGTTGCATCTGAAAGTAATAATCTGCTCCTGATAATGCACCAAAACATAAAGTAAATTTTTTTTTGATTAATATCTATTTTTTAAAAAAACTTAAAGGGAACTAGTAGAAAACAATGAAAAAGGACTAGAAAAAAAATAAGCTTAAACAAAAAGAAGACAGTTGAAAATATGATACCTCCTTTTCAGTTTCCACCCTCTCCCTTTTCTTGCTGCCACTAATGGCATTTGATTTATCTGGTAGGAATTTAAGCTTGGTACTATGTTTCGAGGTATATTTCTTCCTCTGTTGTCCAGCATTAGATTGGTTGGATTTCTTGAACCTTGGTGAGCACCTCAGACCACTATGCGCAAAATGTACAAAATCTGAATTATCTGAACATGTAGCCATATCGACTTTGTGCGCAAAAAAAAAAGGAAAATATGACAATTAGTCTGCTTTCAATCATTGTTGCTATATCTCTGTAATATCATATTATAGTGATACATGTTACAAAATCAGTTACCAAAAATATCAAAACCAAAATGCAGTTTATCACATCCTGAATGTGCACATACATTTGTTTAGTAGAAAAATGCATGGCAAAAGCAAGAAGTGTGTACACAAATTAAATGTGGTTATACTGTATGAAGACATGTATAAAAACACACAGAGAACATGATAAAAATCCTCACACCCTTAAGCTTGATCAATTTTAAACCATATTTTTAAGAGATGATACCTAGTAAAAATCAAGTAGTGCATCTTAGGTATCACCCCCTCAGTTGATGGGAACACAATGTATGTGTGTCAAAAAAATGTGCGCGTGCATCTACACATGAATAACACAAAAACATGCAGTGTGTCTATTCCATATGGACTACTCGATGTCACAATTAGATTCCAACCACAAACAAAAAAGTTTCATGAGAGGAGTGACCAACCTGTTAATTTTTACAGTACCTCAAAAAAATCAAACACGACTTCCCTTCCCCCCCCCCATCCGCTTCTGCCTCGCTACCTGTAAACCCTAGAACAGAAATGGAGATAGACATTGAGGCAGTCAAATTGGGGTGTGAGAAGACATAGGAAATGGAAGATCGAAACTGAGAATCTCATCGTAAGACATTGTGCTTTGTGCGAGAAATCGTCGGCCAAAAATTGAACGCGATAAAGGAAGATTAGTGTACATACCAACGCGAGAGGGTTGCTGCGCGCAGGATGTCACTGCCGGTGCAGCGCCGCCACCGGCGTGGGGAGGCGGAGTAATCAACCAGAGCGCGAGGGGTACAGGCAGTGCAGGGCTGCCGGCATGGGGAGGCGGAGGAATCCACCGGAACGCGAGGGGTACAGGCGGTGCAGCGCCGCCGGCGTGGGGAGACGGAGGAATCAGCCGGAGCGGGACGGGTACAGGCGAAGAGAAGCGGAGGAAGGAGGCGAGCGGCGCGTGAAGGGAAAAGAAATTGAGGACAGAGAGGACGAGGAAAGAGGATCTGGAGAGCGTAACGTTTCAGATATATTTATTTTGTCCCGTAACCACCGCGGAACGCCATTGCGTAGATTTTCTGTTTCTTTAGAGTACACGTGGAACCGCCGGCTGCTATCACCCGTGTAAGAAAAGTATAATAGCAAACTATAAACTAGTTATAAATATATATGAAATAAGGTACAGATTTATAGTCAGTTATAGTACAACCTCTAAAAATCTGAGAGATAGTAATAGAAACTACTGTAATCTCCAGCTAGCTATAAAAACCGAGAAATCCATGTGCTATTACAAGGATCCAAAGATCTGAGCACCACACGCAAGTAGGAAGCCAAAATTACTTCGCTCTGTTGCCATGGAACTATCTTCGACCTCAATCACTCTCTTCTTCATCCTCCTCCCGTTCCTGCCTCTCCTATACTTTCTCTACCTGCACCAGGACCCCAGGAAGCAGCCTCTCACACCCATGGACTCAAGTCCTACCCCGTGGTTGGCACGCTGCCGCACTTCGTCAAGAACCGGGACCGCTTCCTCGAGTGGTCGACCGGCGTCATGAAGCGTTGCCCCACTCACACCATCTCGTTCAAGGGGCTCGTCCTCACCGCCGGCGCCATCACTGCCAACCCGGCCAACGTTGAGTACGTGCTGAAGACAAACTTTGATAACTAACCCAAGGAAGGGCTCATCTCCCGGGCCGAGGACTTTCTTGGCCTCGGCATCTTCAGCTCCGACGGTGAGCAGTGGCTGTGGCAGCGGAAGGCCGCCAGCTATGAGTTCAACAAACGCTCGCTGAGAAACTTCATGGTGGACAGAGTCAGGTTCGCAGTCGTTGAGAGACTTCTGCCGCTGCTGGAACAGGTGGGGCGCGACGGCAGAACGCTGGACGTGCAGGACGTGCTGGAGCGCTTCGCGTTCGACAACATCTGCCGCGTGGCCTTCGACGAGGACCCGGCGTGCCTCACCGAGGAGAGCATGGCCACGCCCCGGAGCGCGGAGTTCATGCGCGCGTTCAACGACGCACAGAACACCATTTTGTCCCTGTTCTTATCACCGGCGAAGTCGTTGTGGCGCGTCAAGAGGCTGTTCGACATGGAGCCGGAGAGACGGATGCGGGAGGCGATCAACACGGTCCACACGTACACCGAGCGGATCGTCCGGGAGCGCAGGGAGAGAGGGGAGGCCGGGCTGGCGCGCAGCGACGACTTCCTATCGCGCTTCGCAGCGGGCGGCGAGCACAGCGACGAGAGCCTCCGCGACGTGGTCACCAACTTCCTCCTCTCCGGGCGTGACACAACATCGTCGGCACTGACCTGGTTCTTCTGGCTGCTATCCGGCCGGCCCGCCGTGGAGGACAAGATCGTGCACGAGATCCGCACGGTGCGGAGCGCGTCGATCAACGGCGGCATGGGCAGCACGACGTTCTGCTTTGACGAGCTGCGCGACATGCACTACCTCCACGCGGCTATCACCGAGTCCATGCGGCTATACCCTCCGGTGTCTATCAACGCGCGCACCTGCAAGGAGGACGACTCCCTGCCGGATGGCACGTTCGTTGGGAAAGGATGGCATGTCACATACTGCGCGTACGCCATGGGGCGGATGGAGGATATCTGGGGCGCGGACTGCGAAGAGTTTAGGCCGGAGCGGTGGCTGGACGAAGCGGGCGTGTTCCGGCCGGAGAGCCCGTTCAAGTACCCCATCTTCCACGCTGGGCCAAGGATGTGCCTCGGCAAGGAGATGGCCTACATACAGATGAAGTCTATCGTGGCGTGCGTGCTCGAGAAGTTCAGCTTCCGGTACGCCGGCGGCGAGGGGCCCCCAGGGCTTGTCCTCTCGCTGACACTGCGCATGGAGGGTGGCTTGCCGACGCAAGTGACCAGCAGGGAGTAAACGGGAAAGTGTTTTTATCCCTCGATGAAATATCTTTTTTTTTATATCATCTAAATAGTTATCAAAATTTTAAAAAAAATTAATAAGATAGATTAATATGAAACATATCACTTCATAAATATGCAAATTCAAATTCAACTTCTACAAACTATAACCAAAATAACAAATATAACTGTAATTATTTTCAGTTTAATTTTTTTTTGGTAACCTGTAGAAGTTGAATTTAACTTTGCATGTTTGTGGAGTGATATATTTTATATTAATCTATATTGTTAATTTTTTTATGATTATTTAGGTGACATGTAAAAAATAAGAGGATGTTTCATCGAGAGATAAAAGTTCATCTCGGGGGTAAACAACCAGCGTGCTGCTAGGCTCACTGTGCTCATGGTCGACTTAATTGCCAGTACTGGACTTATTCTAGGATTTTTTTTGTGTCGGTCCTCCTGTCTTATTTGAGAATAAAACAAAATTGGTGTAGACATGTAGTGATGTTTCTCACTTTCTTGTCTTTCTCCGAATGGCGCATGGGCGGAATGGCTTACACGGCCGCACCTGTTTCACAAACCTATATATACTTTTGATAAAATTATCACAAAATTATATATTTAAGGTGACGTATAATAAAACTAAATATTTAATTAACAATAAATTTATCATAAAACTATAGTTTTAAGACTAAATATCATAAAACCACGTATTTAATAATAAAATTATAAAAAAACTACAAATTTAGGGTTCAAATCCTCATCAATAATGTTATTTTTGAGTTATCAACGTCCAAGTTTTATGATTAAATTGACATTAAACATGTAGTTTTGTGATAATTTTATTATTAGATCTATAATTTTGTGATACTTAGCCTTAAATCTGTAGTTTTGTGATAAATTTGTTGTTAAATCTATATTTTTGTAAAACATCACCTTAAATCTATAGTTTTGAGATAATTTGGTAAAAGTATTTGTAGTTTTGTGAAATTTACTCAAAAATAATAAAATTGACAATGCAGAATGCATACATTTTGTTATTTTTATTTCTTCAATCGTAGATCGAATTTGTAGTTGCATGATTGTGTGTTAACTTATATTATCACAATATATCTTACCATCTTTTACAATTTTAATTTAACTATTTATATCACCTGCATATCTGAGGTGCAATTGTATCTGGACGTTAAAAATACTTTCTGCCGAATCAATGGCCGCTATAATGTTCAAGAGGTCGGAGAAGAGGTGTTGTCGCGTTGAATGTGAGGAACACCGAGCCATGGAGCTGCCGCAGCGTGAGGTGCAAGCCTGCATGAAAACCTTACCGCCAATGATGTCGTTGATCCAATGCTCGACACCAGCAGATTAGCGCGTTGGATCTCTCCGGCGGTCTACTAGACCATTAAGGCTTAGTTCGCATGTTGCTCTTCGCAACGCCCCGCGATTTCGGAAACGCAAATACTGTAGTGACACTGTGTATCCATGTGCGCGGCACTGTGGCCAGTTGACGGAGGCAGGGACGGGTTGATCGCGCCGTTTCGGCATCTGGCGTTCACCGTGACAGAACAAACAGCGCTATGTATTGGATGGCACGGCCGTCAGTAGCGCCGACCCAGTCCAGCCTCCAGCGTCTCGATCCATCCAGATCCCCTTTCGTCCTCCTCGCTTGCGCGAGCTCACACGGCTAGCTTCGGCGGTGGTCGAGGGAATTCTATGCGCCCGGAGCGGAGGAATCAATTCCAACGCGTACCGGCTCTCCTTCCTCCCCTCAATTGATTCTCATCTCGCCGCAGCGCGTCGTCTACCGAGAGCTGTTGGCAAAAGCTGGCCGAAAGCAGACGGTGTCCATCGATTGAGCAGAGCACCACTGGTGCTGCCCACAGTGCGAGCGAGCGGTCACCGTCGTCCTCGAAGGTGGTGAAAGCCGGCCGGCGTGCTCGGTCCGCTTGTCGTCCTGTCCAGCCTGGTAACTTTCCGCGCGTGGGCGCTTCAGACGTCGTACATCCCGTGCGGCGCAGAAGGGTGGCGAGATTCGGCGCGACAAGGCAGCAAAGCTGGCGGTGTTAGCGCCGCCACTCTATTTGAGGCGGAGGCTGTGGTTGCTCGGATGGATAGGCGAGGGAAGAAGCGGAAGCGAGAGGTTGAGCGCGTGGAAATCGCATCCCGCCCAGTGCTGGTTGAATCCCCTTCTCCAACTCTTCCATCATCTATCTGGGCTGGCGAGCTGGAGTCCGGTGAGGGCTCCTGCGACTCGTACACCTCCGACGCAGGCAGCGCCAATGCCCTAGAGGACGACGTGGTTCACGTCGCCAATGCCCTAACCAAGGTGTGCGCAAAATCTCCACAAGCGGTCATCGAGTTCGTTCGGCGAGTCAGCCCTGCAACCGTCGGGCGTTCAATCAACTGGGACGTCGTCCACAACGCCGAATCAAGAAAGGTAATGCCAGCTTTCCGATTTGTTGCTTTATTTCACCACAAACTTTGCGTGACTTGTAATATTAGATGTCCGATGGCCGTTGCCGCTGGACCGATATGGAGGTCCGCTTTTTCTTGGAAAGTTGTTTGGAGGAAATAGCAGCTCACAACATCACCACCAGCAATCCCAAGCATGTGGCATTGGACAATTTGGCTACCAAAATGTATGCGAAGTGTAGGAAGAAGGTGAACCGGAGCCAAGTTCAGTACATTTGGCGTGACTGTCGGAAGCGCTTCAACATGTGGGTCTGGCTTGAGTCGCAGGCTACCGGTCTTGGTCGTGATCCACATACGAGTGCCATTGTCGCCGACGACGACTGGTGGAAACAACAAGAAGGGGTACGTCACTTATCGTTTACATTATTCATGTGTCCATCTGAATATAAGTCACTAATTTTTGGAATCGGATGCATGGATGATGAGTGAAAAAATGCATGACATTATGCACTGGTAGTGATAGTTCAATGTGCTACACGGCCATTGGAGTCCCTCTGAAGATGTCTTTGCTTAAGAGAGGGGTAAAATTGAAGATTCCAATTGACCACTTTACCACTTTGTTAACTTCTTACTAGTACTTGCATGGCCAAAAGGGCAAGTACTCTGTTCTTTCTGCATGCAAATGCAATGTGCCAATGAGTGAGATATGATATGACTTTGTTATTATACAGGAAAAAAACTTATTTGTACTAGTCCACTATATTATGCAGGTGAAGTCATACTGCATTTTGTAAGAAACTAATCAATATGTGCAGTCTAGCAAAGGTGCCCATGAGTGAGCTAGCTGCCATATCTGTCAATGGATTTTATGCATCCTAGCTTTTCTGAAATATAAAAGACTGTCAACTTCAAGGCTAACAAAGTGACATGTTTGCTCATCTTGTTATGCATCCTAGCTTTTCTGAAAAATAAAAGTACATTAACAGACTGAATATTTCTGAAAATATAATTCACATTTTCTTTCTTGTGATAGGCAGAGAATTCGTTGGTACCCAAGTTTTTGTATTATTGCATACTAGTTATATGCCCATGCGTTGCAATGGGATTGGGAGAGATAGAAATATGATTCAATTTCTTTCTATGCCGGTTTTTCACCATTGGGTTTTGGGTCTTTTTGCAGCAGTTTTTTTCATTGCAGATAAAGGAAAAAGTTTTATAGAGGAGGGAGTTTTTTTGGAGGGGAGGAAGGACGACGATAAAGTTAACAGATATGGATAATACATTATATGCGTAAAATTCTACGTTTACATTTGTTTAGAAATGTAAGTCTATTATTTTTTGTAAAATATATAGTTCATCAACTAGAAGTGTATATATATTATATCTGTCTGACCATAAAAATCATGCTGTTAGTTTCTCATTTCCTTAAGGAACATCTCTCGATGTCTTGCACTCTGGCATTTCTCATTTGATGATGTGACCTTTGCAAATACACATCTATTACTACAATACTAGATGGCAATTCTACTACTCCATAAAGAGTGATTCAATGTTACATATTTAAAGAGTTTTGGCTGTTACTAACCATTTGTTAGTGGACATATTTTTAGGAGAAAGAGTACCCACCCTCTGCCAATCCCAAAGAGCTCTATCTCCTAGAGCATCCCCACACTACACCTTGCAAATGAATTGGCCCTGTCTCACTATTGCCAATGCAAGGAAACAAAAAGAAAAGATTGTTGTATTTGACTCTTGGATATAGTTTCCCACAAAGAGCTTAGCCCTTTCTCCAAAGTGGTCATAGAAAGAGATAAAGACTTGAGAGAGGGTGTGAGAGGGACTATTTGTTAGGTGACCCCAGCAGTTGCAAAAAAAGGTCCTAACTCCAGACTGCATCCCTGCATGAGAAGATGAGCACATTTCATGAGCAAAATTATTTTACTGTACAAGGTCCCAAACCAATCATTTTCTTTGCCCCCTTCCCTAAGTAGAAATGGCAAGAATGCAGGTATCCACAAAACCAGGATGTAATGTTCCAGATTCTTGGTTGGTAGTATCTCTATATATGTCCATGCATCACCATTTGCAGAGTCCAGCAGCTGTTCAGATGCTGAATTCTGACCACTCAGATTTGGCAACAGGTCATGTAGTAGTTGTGTAGTATCACTTTTTTTTTCTTTATGCCCTGCTGGAGTATACCTGAAGGCTGCTCATTTGATTTAGCTTTTTTGATTTTACATAATTAGCAAAGTTGATCTTGAAATTTAGGGTAAAATTGAGGTTAGTATTAATACCCTTATCTTTGTAAGCTGGAACAATATGAACATACCATTTCTGAGATAAACTATATATGAACATGTTGAATGCTTATGTTTTCAGTACCAAGGAAAATGAAGTGTAATTACTACTACAATTTGTGCAGTTTAGCACTGCAATATGTTCAGGCTGCTCCCTTTATCTCTGATTGTACAGAACTCCTACTACTCATCTATCTGTAACAGAAAGGTATGCACAACTTCAAAAATGTTCTGCCCATGGAATGGGATCATTTTCTGATGATAACAGACATGCACATCCCCTAATTTGAATGCATGCAAATCCAGACATTCAGCTATGGTAAACAATCTGCCTACTGCCTATTGATTTCTGCTGTCTACACTATAGTGTTTTGGGCTGTCTTAGGGACTGTCAGCATATTTGTGCATGTCTTTCCAAATTTATTAGTTAACCTGATTGTTTGCAGCCTGCTTGATTCCTGGTCTTTTTCATAGTTAACCTTTGCACATGTTGATGTTGTTTGCACATTGTGCTAGTTTCCTGGTGACTTGTTTCCTGGTAAGTGCGTGCTGATATTGAGATGTTCCTAATCACTTCTGAGTTAGGGTGTATAGCACCATACATAACACATTCATTGTGTCATTTTATTTTTGCTGCCTGCACACTCACTGCAAGAGGGACTGCATATGTGACATGCACTGACATTACACTCTCAGCTATCCTCCTGGGATCAATCTAGTTTTCTAGTTGCAAGTCTGAATATTTATTTGTGCAATTGAGCAATTCTGTCTTCAAGTATTTAGAGCTTGTATGCCTGGTCTGTCAGTACTAACATGTGCATGAAAACCTCCTTGCAGATGAAGAAAGGCGTGATGACCTTCAAGAATGATCCTCTGAAGCACATTGACCTCCACAATGCGGTTTTCAGGGGGCGCACCGTTGTCGGCAACCATTCAGATGTTGCTAGAGCATCGCCATCACCAGCACAAGCTCAAGCTCAATGGCAGCATGTTGATGTTGCGCAGCTCACAGCCACTTACATGCCTCCAATGCCTTCTGCAGCAGCACCTCAGTCGTCGTCAGGGGGTAAGGGAAAAAGGACAGCCACTGAGAGCGCTGCCTCAGGGGGGTCTTCGAAGAAGTCCCGCAGCGACAGCACCGGGGAGGCCCTACACAGGCTTGCCGACCTGCGGTGTGAGTCCTTGCATAGCCGGGCAAGACAGGCAGCCGAGGCTAAGTCCAAAGGGATTGAGGCATGCTTGGAGTTGGTTGAAAACGATGGGCACCGTATCACCGGTCCGGTGTGGTACGCTGCTTGTCGTTTATTCCAAAATCCCAATCACTGCGCATGCTTCATCAGAATTCTGACAGCCGAAGATCGTCTCGATTATATCCAGGTGATGTCACAGGGTGGTGGGGGTGCTAGTGGTGCAGGTGCCTCCAGTGATTTTCAGTGAAGCACGACCTCCTCTGTTCCATTGTTGTTGTATTTGAATAATTCTAGAACTGTACTTTGTTTTCTAAATAATCCTGCCAATCCTGTTGCTAATGAGTTAGGATATGGGTTAGTGTAACAACTGTGGATTTAACTTTTCGAGATGGCAATTTTCCATATATCGTTTTTCTGGCATATCAAGTTTTAATTTTACATCTTTTATACTGCAATGTTAGCTGTTATTCCCATTTTGCAAGTTCCTACATAATGCACATATTCGTGACTCTGTCTGTAATTTTGCAACTTGTCATTTTCAAAGGGTTGGCGATGAGTACTGGTGTGTCTGAAACGCACGGCTCAGGAGGGGACTCAAGCAGCGATGATGAAGATGACGTCATCGATATAGTCGCTGCAACTTTCCAACAAAAAGAGAGAGCTCCCAGGCGAATACCGATTCAAACCGATATTAGTTGGATGCTAGAAACTATGGCAAATCAAAGACAATGTAGGGCCATGTTCCGTTTGAGTTCGGAGCAAATACACAGCCTTCATGACCTACTGGTCACTTCGTATGGCCTTACTGGGACATTCGAGGTATGTGCGTTAGAAAAACTTGGGATGTTCTTGTATGCTATGGCAGGAAATCGTCCGAACAGAGACACGAACAATCGTTTCGTACGGTCAAGCTCAACTGTGTCCATTAGCTTCCACCAAGTACTGATCAGTATGAACGCGTTGGCGGGGAATATTTTGAAACCTGTGGATCCCAACTTCACGGAAACTCATCCTCAGTTTTTGAATGAAGACTGGATCAGACCATTTTATCAGTCCGTCGGTGCTGTAGACGGCACACATGTGCAAGTCGTGACATCTGCTGCCACGTCTATTGAACACAGAAACTGGCACCACGTAACGAGCAAAAATGTTCTAGTTATTTGCGATCATTATGGGAGAATTATGTTCTCTGATGCTGGATGGCCGGGCTCGGTGCACGATCAAAGGATTCTGACCGAGGCAGTTCAATATTATCCTGACAATTTCCCAAGGATACCCCACGGTCAGTGCATATTTTTTTTTAACATTTATATTACGAAAATGAACATACACTATTTTGCACAATGTACCTCTAATGCGTAACATTTCGACAGGAAGGTATTTACTTGTGGACTCTGGGTTTCCTAGTAGGATGGGATGTCTTCCACCATACCGACGTGTACGCTACCACAGGGATCAACTTGGAGATGAAGGTGCGCCCCCACCTATAGGACGAGAAGAAACATTTAACCACCGACACTCGTTGTTGCGAAGTATTGTTGAAAGAACATTTGGCATCGTCAAAAAACAATGGAAGGTACTGAAGGAATACCCTACTTTCGAGATGAGAATGTTCCGAAGCACATAATACATGCAGCTTTTGCTCTGCACAACTTCAAAATGGATAGTGCTGCTGACGTGTACTACCGTCAAAACAATCCTCTGTACAATGGATATCCCATGGTGTCACAGCACACATCATTCGACCAGATGTATTACAGCACAAATAGCGAGCAAGCTATGACCACCTGGCGTGATTGCATTGCTGATGCGTTGTTTAATCATTATCACTAGACTGCGCATTTTCTGTAAAATGGATTATGTACTACCTTATTACAATATCATGAATTGCATCAATTATGGAAATTGTATTGTTTTTATTGTGATGGAGAATTCTAGAATTCTTCTATATATGTTTTCCCAATAAGGCAGGCACATCAATTTTTAGGTGCATGCACTCTGTACTGCATTGAATTAATATTTACCTGGTTTCCTAGTCATCGTTGAGATTTGTACGAAAATTAATCTATTTTCCGTCTCAACCATCTCAGCAAAAATGACTGGCTAATATTATTTTGACCGACATTGACTTCTCAACATATTGATACATCTCTCATAATTACGTTTTAATTTTTTCATGCCGCACGCCGTATTAAAAAAACGCGTCGAGTATTATGTAATTGCAATATATATTGGATTTAATTAATATTGTTCACAGTTTCGTAATCGTCGCTGAGCTTTTTTAAAAAATTGACTTTTTTCCTAACTACGTTTAAATTTTGTTATGCTGCACACAACATTGCAAATACGCGTCAATTATTATGTAATTGACGCATATATTGCATTTAATTATTATTTTTGCATTTTTTAAGTCATTGCTGTCGTTTTTTAAAAATTAGACTTTGTCCTTATCAACGTTTCGATTTTATCATGCTGGATGCAATATTAGGAATACACGTCAATTATGTGCTGTCGTTGTGACATACCCTGCGGTCTATGTTCAAATTTTAATCAGTGTTTT
>BDMV01000012.1:26471394-26573762 GCA_008326285.1 Oryza officinalis
AATGGCCTGAAGTAGACATCGATATCGTTGCCAGGTTGCTTGGGCCCTTGGATTAGAAGTGGCATCATTATATACTTGCGTTTCATGCACAACCATGAAGGAAGGTTGTAGATGACAAGTGTCACTGGCCACGTGCTATGCCGACTGCTCATATCGCCGAATGGATTCATCCCGTCTGTGCTTAGACCAAACCTTACATTCCTAATCTCGCATGCAAACCTTTTGTACTTTCTATCTATCTTTCTCCATTGAGATCCATCGGCAATGTGCCTTATCAACCCATCCTTCTTACGGTCTTCGTCGTGCCACCGCATCATCTTTGCATGCTTTTTGTTTGCATACAGGCGCTCAATCCGAGGGATTATAGGAAAATACCATGCAACCTTAACGGGCACTTTCCTCTTCTTTAGAACGGGCCCACCACTACCATCGTCAGCATCATCATCGTTATCTCCACCCTGATACCGCGGTGCTATGCAAACTGGACACGTATCCAAGTCTTCGTAGTTACCTCGATATAGAATACAGTCATTTCGACAAGCGTGAATTTTTTGCACTTCCAGCCCAAGTGGACAGACAACCTTCTTTGCTTGGTATGTTGTTTCTGGCAATACATGACCCGCTGGAAGGAGGTCTCCGATCAGCTGCAGAAGCTCTGTGAAGCTCTTGTCACTCCAGCCGTTGGTTGATTTCATCTGCAATAACGAGAGGACGACGTGTAACTTGGTGTGTTCCTCGTTGCATCCTGGATAAAGTGGTGTTTTTGAGTCCTCCACCATGGCTTTGAACTTCTCGTATTGCTTGTCATCGTTGTAGGCTGTCTCCCCATCGCGCAACATTTGATCCAAACCATCTGATTCACGATTGTCATATTCACCTTCGTCACCAGGCAACTCCACATTGTCTTCGTGCATTGCTTCACCATGATTGTCCACACTGTCATTCTCATCTTCACCATGATTGTCCTGACATGTGTGATTACGCATAAAACCTCTTGTTAGAAGATGCTCGTGAACTTGTTTTGCAGGAAACTGTCTCTCGTTCCTGCAATCAGCACATGGACAATGCAAATGTTCCGTCATGCTCAACGATCGGGAACTCGTGGCCGCGATCACGAAGTTGGTTACTCCCCTGGCATACTCCAAGGTACCACGCTTCGCACCGTTCATCCCTCCTTCATCCATCGGTCCTACGAAAATTCTTAAATTAACTGCTAACATATATATATTGATTAAATCCGTAAATCAATCAAAAATCATCGTTACTAATCTTTCATATGTAAAATACTCGATGATTTAATACTGTCCACATTACACAAATAGACGCAAGTAACATATTCTCAATATTACTCCAAAATCAATAAGTCATTATATTTTCTCAAAATATTGGACCAATTCAACAAGAGACGTCTACATTATCTATCACAAATAAGAAAATCATATATACCATAAAGAATTAATCACACAAATGAAACAAACTTGCTTAGAGAAAATGTACTAACCTTTAAACATGAAAGAATACACAAATTCCTTAATGTATTTAAAATTTTTCGGCAAAACCTCTCCCCCCGTTTGCATGAGCCGCACGAAGACGCTCAAAATGAGCTCATCAGCGCTGAGAGGAGACATATATAGGTGCACAAGATATAGGTGCCGGTTTACAACAATAACCGGCACCTATAATCAGTTCCTTCCGTGGTAAGGAACCACATATGTGCCGGTTCTTTTTACGAACCGGCACATATCTTATAGGTGTCGGTTTGTAGCATCCGGCCGATACCAATTGAAACAAATAGGTGCCGGTTCATAACAAGAACCGGCACCTATTCCTTTCTCCGCCCGAACCGGCACCTATAATCTATAATTGAGACGATAAACGACTAATAGGTGCCGGTTTTTGTTCAACCGACACCTATTATGCCGACACTGATGAACGTTTTTGTAGTAGTGTAGACAAAATCTGCGAGCAACATCAAACGATTGACAGTCGCAGGCTATAGTACGCACATAAAAAATGTGGCCCCATAAATTCAACTACTCCGATATGGAGGATGTTACCCTTTTGAGAATGTACAATAGAGGTAATACGGATTAATTAACATCTACTCCCTTCGTTCTAAAATAAAAGTTTTTTTCACGCATCTCACACGTATCAATACAAAACTAAAAAAGACTGATACACTACACCAGAACCCTACATCTGTGACGGCATACCAATGACGGGCCTACGGATTGGTCACAGATGACCGTCACCTTTGACGGGTCCTTATGTTTGCCGTCATCGGTGAGACATCCGGCTGCGGCCCGTCACAGGTATGACCTCACCTGTGACGGCTTGGAACGGTAAGCCGTCACTGAAATACCAGTGACGGCTTCTAACTACCTGGCCGTCACAGGTATCACCTCACCTGTGACGGCCAGAGAGTTAAAACCCGTCAAAGGTAATTGGCCGACATCTTTGACGGGCTATATTTATTTAACCCGTTTGAGGTGAGTTGGATCTCTATAAATACCATCTAACTGCCAACTGCTTTCCATCCCGACCAGTGCACTGCTCACAATTCGGTTGGGAGGGTAAGGGGGGCGAATTTGTGCTGAAATTAAAGGTAAAAAATACATTATTCTCCCTTCATTCCCAATTGATCATTATATAGTTTTTTTCCTATGTCGTTGATTGCAGATGAATCGTAGTTGGATGTACCATGTTCATCGTTCGTCTAAAGAGTATAGGGAGGGGGTCACTGAATTCGTCACATTTGCGGACAATGACAGAAAAAGCAGGATGGCCATGCACATATTGTGTCCATGTAACGACTGTAAGAATGAACAGATGTTCCATGATAGTTCAGATGTGCATTCTCATTTGATAAGGAGAGGTTTCATGGAAAAATATACATGTTGGAGCAAGCATGGAGAGCAAGAGGCACCTGATGTCGCAGTTGAAGAAGGCCCGGATCAGGATGTAGTGAACGCCGCTGCAACTCGAGAAGGCATGTTTGTACCTTCTCCGTTAGGCGGAGAGACCATAGATTTGGATACTCAAAGTTTGTCTGAAATGTTGCATGACGTTGAAGACGCAGATGACAACGACAGAGATTTTGAAAAGTTTAGTAAGTTGGTGGAAGAATGTCATATGCCTTTGTATGATGGATGTAAGTCGAAGCACAGCAAATTGTCATGCGTGTTGGAACTCATGAAGCTTAAGGCAAGTAATGGTTGGTCCGACAAGAGTTTTACAGAACTTCTTGAGCTGTTAAAGGACCTGTTGCCAGAGGGGAACAAATTACCGCATACGACATATGAAGCAAAGCAAGTCTTATGTCCGTTGGGCCTGGAGATGAGAAGAATTCATGCTTGTCGAAACGACTGCATTTTGTATTACAAGCAATACGCTGACTTGGATGTTTGCCCTGTCTGTGGGGCTTCTAGATACAAACGAACAATAAGTGAAGGTGAAGGAAGTAAGTCAAAGAGGGGAGGCCCCGCAAAGGTGGTGTGGTATCTCCCAATTGCGGAACGCATGAAAAGAATTTTTGCGAATCCAGAACAAGCTAAGCTAGTGCGTTGGCATGCCGAAGAACGGAAAGTCGATAGTAAGCTTAGGCACCCGGCAGATTCAGTACAGTGGCGGACAATCGATAGGATTTACCGCGAATTCTCAAATGACCCAAGAAACATGCGTTTTGCCATGTGTACGGACGGCATTAATCCATTTGGTGATTTGAGCAGTCGTCATAGTACATGGCCAGTTCTTCTTGTGAACTATAACCTTCCTCCCTGGTTGTGCTTCAAAAGAAAGTACATTATGCTTGCCATGCTAATTCAAGGACCGAGACAACCTGGCAATGATATCGATGTGTTCCTTGAACCGATAATCGATGACTTTGAGAGGCTGTGGAATGAGGGCACACGAACATGGGATGCATATGCACGAGAGTATTTCAACCTCCGTGCGATGTTGTTTTGTACCATCAACGATTATCCGGCCCTTGGCAACCTTTCTGGCCAAACTGTCAAAGGGAGATGGGCATGTTCGAAGTGTATGGAGGAAAATGCCCGTCACAGGTAGCCCAGCTGTGACGGATTCTAACTACCGGAGACTAATACCTCTGACGGCCTTTTGTTTATGTGTCCGTCAGAGATGAGACACCTGTGACGGGTTCTAACTGGTCTTAATCTAGCGGGGACCAATACCTCTGACGGACGTCTATTTATTTTCCCGTCAGAGATGTGTGTCACCTCTGACGGCCGGCCACCCGTCAAAGGTGACAGGACTCACCAGTGACCACTGATCACTGACCAAGCCCAAATCCGTCAAAGGTGCGGGTTTGGGCCCGTCACAGGTAACCTTATCCAGTGTAGTGGCGGTTTATTATCGTGGCATAGGAAAACTTTTGTTCTTGGGAGATTGAGTTTGAGGCTGCAGGATTGAGCGATGCAAATTCTTGCGTAGTTATGTTCAAGAGTTTGTTGTTTCGTAATGCTATTTCGTGGAACTGTGCCATTTGATTTGTTTGCCCCGCATTATTAATGCTAATTATCAACTATGGCATGAATGCTTCCGAATAGGAAACTGTGGCATGGAAGTGTTTGTGTTAGCCATCTATCGGTACCTTCATACTTTCATTTAATCTTTATTATCGATGGTATTCGATATGAATGATAGTCTCCTCTGTAAACTATGTTTTCCTTAGTTAACCATTGTCATCCCTTTTTTGAAGTAATAAATAAGTGGCTTCCTTACTATTTGTTCATTGAATAGCAAGTTAATTTGCCAAGTTGCATTTTGTTGAATTTCTCCAGTCTCATCTTTTGTATACATTGCACTCTTGGTTTCGGAATGAACGGAAAAAAAACATTTTGTAAAACAAAATAAACCTACTGGTTATTATTGTGGGCTGAAAGACTAGAACCATTACCTTTTTTTAAGGGACCTGGAAACATTGCCTGGGGCATATAAAATGGTAGGGAAACGGTATGTATATAGTAGTTTGTAGGGGGGAAAGTCATAGTTCTTATTATTAGTGTATATATGTTTATAAAATTACAAGCTATTCATAATTTTCAAAGAACTTTAGGGCTCCTTTGGATTGGAGGATTTTTCAAAGGAAAATGGAGGATTTGAATCCACAGGAATTTTTCTAATTGAGGTCATTTGGATCATAATATTTGGAGTTGTCAAATTCCTATTAAATGCATTACTATGCCTCGATTCCATAGAAATTTAAACATGAGCTCTCACCTCATGTTTTATTCTCGTTTGCTAAGTCTGATGCATATTATCTCTTCGTCCTTTCTCTCTCTCTTTCATTCATGTAGGATTTCTTGTAAAATTTCTATGTTTTAATTCCTACAAACCAAGAATCATTTTTATTTGTTCCTCTGTTTGAAGATCCCGTAGTACTGCATATCATTTGACTATCCCTTTCTCTTTTTTTTCTATTCCTCTATTTTGAAAATTCGTGTTCCAAATGAGCCCTAAAATTTTGTGCATTATTGCACAGGCTAAAAAGCTATAGTACACCTTACAAATATTTTGCTGAACAGTCTACTGAAACTAAAGTTACATATGGTATAGTAAATGCGAATTTAGGTTAACTAGTGAACTGCGACATTATTGTCTTTTCTTCGGTGGAGAGAACTACTCTTATGGGACAAGAATAAAGTAACGAATATCGGTGCAAGTTGTATGCTTGATTAGCTACTTAGCTACTTGTTGGCGGCCACGTTCTTTTATCAACTCCAAATTTCTCAATTTTTTTGTTTTCTGTTAACATATTTTTTAAACTGTTAAATCATGTAATGATGTGTTTTCTTAAAAAAAATATTTTATATAGAAGTTATTTAAGAAAAGCAAACAAACCTTTTTCTAAAATTTATAATAGTTAATAATTAATCATATCTTGCTATAAAGTTATAACTCGCTAAATCGTAAAACTCAATGTGCAAAGATGTAACATCATTATCCACTAACAATTATTATATTTAAACATCATGCAAACATGTTATATTATCTATAATTTTATAATTTATTAAATTTTAGAGTTTTAAAATGCAAGCATGTTAAAACATCATCTCACATAATTTACATAATATTTTAATATATCTCTCCATCATTTTATATAATATCCCATATAGGTTATATATCTATATAGTTCATCCTTACTTAGTTAATGTTATTTCTCTCTTTTCTCATTAAGTAATATCACATCAATTGTTTTTAGTCTTTAGATGATTAATCTATTGTCTAAATTATCTTCTTTACTTTCTTCTCTCATTAAATCATATCACATCAATTGTTTTTAGCACTTAAATGATCAATCTATGCTTCAAATTATCCCATCATTTTTTTCTCTTATAAAGTTACATCACCTTACTTTTACATTTGAATTATCATTTTATATACTATTCAAATTTAAATTATCATAAACCATATCAACTTACGCCATATTAAATTGTCTAACTATTTTACATATTTACATATTATTTTTATTTATTGTTATCATATAATCTCACGTAACAGCGTGTGGGGTTTTACCCAGTTAATAATATACTGATGAGTTTTCTCATTTTACATACAGTGAAAATCTCAAGGAAAAGAACATAACCTAATATAAACAGCAACCACATCCTGAACATCGAAACTTACAGCCTGAACATCGAAACTTTTCTTTTATTGTTTTCTGTTCTTCAGTCTGCGTTTTAGCCGCTAAGAATAAAAGTATGAAAACACTTTTTCCATTCAAAAAAAAATATGGTACCGTTGATTTTTTCTCTAATATTTAATCATTTATTTTATTTATAAAAATTTAATTAAAAATATATAAAAGTATAAGTTAAAATTATAATACACGGCTATACGGCTGAACCTATTGTGGAGAGGAGGAAATAGTTTTCTCAGCTCAGACAACATTTACTGCTAGTTTTGGCGCTGTGGGTCCCACTGGCAGCGAGCCAGAGTCAGTTCACCACCACTTATACTAAGCGGGCCCACTGGGCCGGAGGCCCAAAACCCAAACAAGTCCCAAACCCTCTCTTCTCTCACTGAACCCTTCTCTCCCCGAGCCGCCCGCCGCCGCCGCCGCCGCCGCCGGAGAGCAAGAATACGGAGGAGCGAGTGGGTCGTCGTCGTCGAGGGCGATGGCTGGAGGCGGCATGTTCGGCTGCGCCGGCGCGTTCTGGGCGACGCGGGCGCTGGAGGTGGTGAAGCGGAACGACTCCCCGGGCCTGCTCTGGAAGCGGATCAAGCTCACCACCACCCGCAAGAACAACGCCAAGAAGCGCCTCAAGCGACTCTGGCAGGTAATACCCCACGGCCGCGCCCCCACCATGCTCTTTCATCTCGTTGAAGTTTAGCCCCGGATGCTAACCCCACCCGCGTGGATGAACGTTTCTTGGGGGGGCGTTCTGGTGATCTGCTCCCAACGATTCTGTTATTTTGGTGCCCAGTTTAACTGTCCGTGATTCAATTTCAGTTATTCCGTTTGGTGTAATCTGGGATTGGTAACATTTTGGGTAGTTTGATTGTGTCTAGTAGTATATAGTTGGTATGGACTTGCACTTGATTCCGGAAGTACTTGTTGGTGATTTTAATTTAATCATTTAAAGGAGAGGGGTTGAGTGGGGATGAACAATCTCAGTAGTGAAAATGGGTGGATGTTAAATTGGACCTTGTATTCGGACGGAGGCAACCATTCCCGAAAAATTAGTTATATCATTTGTACAATATAAATTGCCTACACTTACATTCTAATTACACTGTAATTACATTGTAATTTTTTTTCTAATACACAATGCATAAGAGAATTAAGATTAAAAGGAATTTATTATTTACTCAAAAGAGTAGATAGGAGAGATAGAAGTATACTTATTATATATAGAAGAGAGTAATCACATAGGAAAAAAAGTGACTGTGATTAAGTGAAAAATGTGGCGCCATAATTTTAGTTCCTTTGGCATGAAGGGGAAATTTCATATACCACCTCCAATGTCAAATTCATGCGCATAAGTATGCAGTTTGATAGGATACTTGATGTAGATTGACGGGTAGTCTGGTAGTAGAAAGTTAGTGCATTGGAATTTGGAACTTGTTAATTTCATAGGGAAGAGTTTACCTGCTCTTAGAGGAGTGAGATTTTATTTTTATGGAATTTCTCTGGGAGTCCTACATATCTAACAGGACAGCTGCTTGCCAATGTTCTATGTAGCATCATCAAATTTTACTTCTTAATAATAGGAACGAATTAGCTGTTTCTAGTGACTGGGCCTAATGCCCCAAGTTTGGTGGCAATCGGTAATACAATTCAAATCAGACTCTACTCTGGAAAAAAAAAAACTCAGTCCAGTTTATGAGAGAAAAATAAGAAAAAGAAGACATGCAGAATCCCTGACTTCTCCCATCAGGCCCTCATCCCATTCCCATCTGTTGTTATACGCCCATTCATCCACGATGCGTGTTCCTCATCAAGTCACTAGACCCTACCTCTGCTTCTCATCTTCACTTGTGTGATCTTTACCTTGATTGTGAGTTCAAACCATCCATGTGACCTGCCCGGTTTCATGGATATCAGTTCTTTTCTCTTGATACTACCCATGGACTTATTATTAGTTTTTAAATAGTAGATTAGTGGGCAGACTTGGGGACCCTGACTTCTAGAGTCTATTAAAATCCAAGTTTGGTTGCATAGGTGAAAATTTGGGCTGTTTAGAATTAAAAGTTCATTATTGTGACAATTTGTTGCTTTCTTTGACAGTAGCCATGCGTTGCAAATTAACCATTGAAAGTGCTTGAATTAACTTTTAGATTTAGCTTTAATCTTTAAAAACATATATTAAGTTGTGTAGTCGCTGAAAGAAATTAATCAAGGTTGCTTTCGCAAAATTACTTTGGTTGATTTCGCATGTTAATTCAGGGTACAAGGCTCAAAACAACGACCAATTGTCTGTATAGCACTGAGCAGAACTTTTAGTCCCACTTTGGGGATGATCTTAACAACTTTCATATTCATTAATTTTTATGGCTACATCAGGAAACTGCCCTCAAAACTGTGAAGCATTATGCTGACCCCCACATTCATGTATCAAAAAATTATCTTTCTACCTCCAAATTATGAAATCACCTCCACTAATATACAACAAAAAATTCTAATCAAGATTACTAACTAGGGTTAGGGAATTTGAACTGACTTCAACAAAAGCAAACATCGAATTCTCTTTGGAGCCATTTTTCATGTAGTGTTTGTAGCTTATGAGTCTTCACCCTCATAAACATGCTCAGTAAGGAAAAGTACAAAAGAGACAAAACTCAAGAGTTTCTAGTTTCTGCACCTATATTAAGCTTGGAAGTCCCTAGAAATCTCACCCTCTTGAGAGGAGTCTACATGGATTCAGACATTCAGTGGTGTACCTTCTCATCTACGATTTATTCTGAAGAGTAGAAAATGTGTGTGCATAAGATGAACATACAATAAGACATCATAATGTATGCTGCATTGCTGCATGTATAAAACACTGATAGTCTCAGACACAGACCATTCCTTACATCAGAATATAGCTATTTGACCACACCACCTGTCACTCCCAGAACCTCAGGCCTCAGCCATATGAGAATATGATATAACCATGTTAAGGATATATTTCTATATCTAAATATTCATTGTGTACAAAGCAAATAATGCAGGTTTGTTCCATGCAAAGGATATCTACGCAAGCTTCAGTACTTTAGATACCTTAGTGTTACATCGGAACCCACTACACCTGATTCCTGTTGATTTCCTCCTGGTTTACAGATTCAACATTTTATAGCCCGATGGAAGTACAAAATTAAATAACTGCATATGAATGCCTGTGTGAAATAAAAATGCAAACTCCTAAGTGCTTGCTGGATGACATTAGTTGCAATTATTATTTTTCTGCTGGTAGATCAAATTTTATCTAGAGTCTAGATAAGTATTAATGAGACTCATGAAGTGCCCACATGCTGATATCGAGGAGTGAATCAATTGACACTTTAAAAGGGTGGAAAGAGTTTCTGATTTCATCAGGAATACCTAAAGATATGAAGGCTAGTGAATTGTAATGTGTTATTGATTGAACAGAATGAAGATAGAAACATTCAAATAGGGAAGGGGGTTCTTTTTTATTGCACATGACTTTCTAGAGTTAGTAGAGTATTAACTTTGCATGCACTGTAAAGATTGTTGATCAGCAGATATGGATGTAATTGATTTGCTCTAGGCAGGAGGTAGGTAGGATGCATGGAAGGCACTTGATTGTATCCTATGCTGAGATACCACAATCAGTTAGTTAAAAAGTCTGACCAGTTGCACTCAAAGTGTTGAAAATTTTGTCTTTGCTACTGCTTCTTAGTATATACATTTGGTGCAGTGCATCAGTTGAGCGTTTTGATCACCAACAACTTGTTACTTGAACCAACATTTCATCCTTTTTCTGTACTGACCTAGTCACCTTTCTTCCTCTCTGTGAAGTTTGGTCACATAAACAACTATACTGCCAATATAATTATTTTTCTGCTGTTCTTATTTAGTCTGTCGGATGCAGTTAATACTCTCTCACTGAGACTAACTTGAGTGAACCATATGGAATTGCAATATGCTAGTTGAACTATCCAGATCTTCCTTCATTACTCCCTAATGAATAGCTTATGTAATTCATGAGTTCAACTTAGCAGTTCTGTTTGTCCAGAACCCATAAGAACATCCTTCATGTTGTTGCGCAGCCACAATTACAGTGTGTTATTTGTTTGGAACTGGTATTTATCTTGTTCAGTTTATATGCATGATTGAAGATCATTTTAGTTTTGAGAACTCAAATTATTTGCATAATTTCACATTGCTTGTTATTTGCTCACATTTACAAAGTTATCATGTTCCCCTCATTTGACTATTTTGCAATTTACTCATGATACATTATATCTATATTTTCCCAACTAAATATTACTCAGTGGTTTACTTCAAATGGAATGCACGAGTGCATTGTTCACTTTTGTCTGTAAGTTTCACTTCGAAAATTGATCTGGAGGTTAGATTTTATGATTTTGTTTAGATTATTTTATTCCATGCAACAAGAACATAACAAATGAGATGTAGCAAAAACCAGGAACAAATAAAAGAAACTTTCTGCCCTCCTAAGCTTTTTTCCTGAAATTTTGTGGGACAATAATATGCTATATGATTTGTTAGAAGATATTTTATATGCTTACTTTATCTTATTCAACAAGAACAGTTCAAATGAGGTGGAGCAAGAACACTAGGATAGACTAAAAGAACATTAATTTGCTATTATTAGTAATTGGCATCAGCTAATTTCGAAGACACTAATTTGCAAGGTCCTGAAGCAAGGAATCTGCGATAGAACTTCAAATTTTCCCACTTATATTATGATTACGTGCATACTCCTAAGAGATTATTTATTTCCATTTTCCAACCAAACTGTGCAGTTTATCCCATTGAGTTTGAGCCAATACTTGTTGGATGGCAGTTATGAGGCTGTTTTACTATGTTTTGGTTGAAAATTTGTGATTGCTTGTAACTTCATAATGATAATGCACTGTCCTTTAATGTGAGAGATAAGGCAAAATAGTGTTTACCGGTCTACCGGTTGCATGTGTTGTTCTTACTTTGAACTCTATTGGCCAGCATCACTTAACCTACTTTCTTGCATTTCATACTCAGATGAGTGAAATGCTAATGACTGTTAGTCATGTTTTGCTTTCAGAATGAGGCGGTTATAAGGGCTTGTGGTGAAGCGGAGTCGTCGTCGTCGTCAACATCAAGCACCGCATCCGCCGCTGGGAAACAACAGTAGAACCCAAAGTCAATCTGATGACATGCACACAGGCTTAAATGCAATTTGAAAAGGCCCACTCAGTGACCTTTGCATGACAATGCCGAAAGCCTCTCTTCTTCCTCTCCATGTTTCCAAGCTTTGTTACTTCATCAATTGGAACAAGTACATGCATGTACACATCCAACCTTTTTTCATCAGGAGGACATACATCATTGCTTGCTGCCATATGCTTCTTATGCTTACATCATTCTTTAGCATCTTCCTCTCCCCCACTGAACCCCACAATTTTGTGCTTTGCATCACTTCCCTGAAACTTCATGTTTGTCTGTTTGCTTCCATCCACTATGCATCATGCTTAGATCAGTACTCACATCTACTGTTATGCAGATGCTCTATTCTAGAATTCTATTCAACATTGCAATAATGTGAAAAATTGAAAAATGCAATGCACCCCATTATGTCGTTGACGTCAGACGGTCCCATTTCCCAAGCTTGCAAGTTTGGTTAAAGACATGAGAGAGGAGGAAGAACCTGTTGCCATCACGGACAGCTCTTGTCCGTTGGTGATGTTTTTGCCATGTAATTGCTCCTCTCCCATGTGCCAGCATCTGCATCTGCAATTAAACATATGTGTTTGATGTGAGCCAACACGCAACAGAAATATCTGTCCTGCGTGTGACCGTTTCACCTGGGTTTTGGGTCGGTAGGAGGAACCAAGAAGGCAAGAACCGGCGGCGGCAGCAGATAAAACAGAGGCTTGCAAGCATGTGTTATTGATGGATTTTGTCATGGTTTTTTCTGACTTTGTTCGCTGTACGTTGAGGTTGGGAGCTTTACCTTTTCACGCACAAAACGATACGATTCAGTAACACATAATTAATTAACTTTTAGCTAAAATAAAGTTGAGAATAAATTACTATCATTTTTTAAAAGCAACTTTTCTATGTGTCGAGTTGATAGAGCATGTACTGTCTGTGAAGTGACCATACGTTGAGATAACGGAAAGAGAGTTGTCGTACCACTTGGGAAAATGGCTAGCGATTGGCCAAAATGACTTTGTGGCGTGGACACAGTGTTCAGTTATTTTTTTTCAAAATGACTTCGTACGAGAAACTTTCTGTTTTAAAATAACTTATAATTTTTTTAAAAAAAATTATAATAATTAAAACTCAATTAATCATGCGTTAATTATTTTTTTTTTAACTTTACTGTTAAAAACGAACGCCACCTGAGTGCGCTGACAAAAGCGACAAGCAGGCAAAATTAAACCAGCCCCATTAATTCCTCCATGAATTTTTGCTACGAAGAAAACAAATATAAACAACAGCCCAAGATGGGATGCGATCTCCGTGATCGGTCAGTGCCGCTAACGTACACAACTCGATAACTTCATTAAAAACAAACAATAAATCAAAATATATATGTATTTTAGGTTTGACACTCCACGGAGATGCAGAGACAAAATTCTTCCCCGGTTTCACTCAAGTTTCCGAGCCCCCGACCTATGGGCCAGTACGTCGATCGTCCGGCCGGCGCCGGCAGGTCACTGCGCGAAACCATCCGTCTCCTGGCACCCAACGCAAACTCGCGATCTCACGCACGCACGCGCGCACGCACGTCGGGAGGACACGGGGACCCCGGCGCGGAGACCTCGGGGGACAGACGTCATAGCAGCCAGCGTACGTGCATATTCTCGTACGCTCCAACGCAAACAAACGCGACGCGACAAAACCCACGGCGTCGTCTCCCCCCCGCGCACGCACAGCTTCCGTCCCTCGTCGGGAGGCTGGAGACGGGGACGGCGACTACGGCGTGTACCGAGCTACCACTATACGATCGATCGATGGAGACGGGCACGGCCGGGGCGGTTGGTTGATTGGGACAGAACGGCGCCGCGCCTCGCGCTACTACCAGACATCCTTTGGCTTGCAGGTGGATCATAAACTGCTTCTGTCAGCAAAAAATCGTTTTTCGAAGATTGGTTGAAGGGTCGTATGCGAAAATACATTTTCATAAATAAACCTTAATGATCCGTCTACAAGTCTAACTTTTTTTCTCTCTTCCTTCTCAGCGTCTTCAACATTTTCTAATTCTCCATCTTTATCTCCTCACCTTAATGCATGTGTGATCATGGTCGGTCTTCCTGGGAAGGTTTTGTCGTTCGCTCCGTGGTTGCTCGATCGATCAACTGACTGCTCATGGTTGGTTAATTCGGTTTGGTTCCACGTACTGATGTGTTCGTGCATTCCAGCTGAATTAGATCCTCAACCGGATTAGAGTATGTTGGCATGTGTAGAGAAATTAATATATCTCTTGGTTCTAAACATGCATCACTGCCGGTTTTGAAACCGACAAATAGAAATAGGTAGGGATGCTCAAACACCATCAATGTCAGGCAACAGACTGGCTTTAGAAAAAACATAATAAAAAAATAGCACTAGTAAAATACTATTTTTGCAGACAGCCAAAACTCATTTTCGCATGCGGGTAAAGCTGCAAGTAACTTGCATCCAGGTGTCTATGAAAATGAACATTTTTTCATGCGGGCAGCGCAACCGCATGCAAAAACAGAATTTTCGCACGCGGCCAACTATGCCAACCGTCTGCAAAAATAATTTCAACGGAAAAAAAATCCAAAAAAATAAATTTGGCCAAAACCCTAGCTCTACGAAAATAATTTTGGCAAAAAAAATTAAAAATTCCAAAAACTGAATTTGGCCGAAACCTTAGCTTCCATTCCCATCCTCCTCGAGCTCGTAGCCCGCCGTACCATCACCCCTCCCGAGCCCTAGGGCAGCGAATCCGCCCCTCTTGAGGACGGCGCCACCGAATCAGCCGTCCTCAAGCTCCGCCGGATCCGCCGCCCTCTAGCTCCATCATCACCGTCACCCCTCTCGAGGGCAGTGCCACCGGATCCGCCGTCCTCGAGTTCATCGCCGCCGTCATTGTCATCCTAGTCGTCATCGTCGTCGTCGCGTGCGCTGGATCCGCGCATCGGCTTCGCTCCTGAGGACGAGGGCTGCGGATCCGCGCGTCGTCGTCACTCCTGAGGGTGAGGGTCGCTGATCCGCTCCGAGGACGGCGCCGCCTGCTCCTGAGCCGCCGAATCCGAGCGCCGGCGCTGACCGTTCCCCGTCGCCGTCATCCCGAGCTGATGGATGGAGGGAAAGAAGAAGAGAAAGTGGAGGAATGAGGGGAAGAAGAGAAAGTGGAGGAGAAGAGGAGAGAAGGGAAGAGAGGAGGGGGAAGTGGGAAATAGAAGAGGAGGGAGAGGAGAAAAAAAGGGAGGCATAGAGGTGGTGCGACAGAGAGAGAAAAAATATGTGGAGTAGTGGTGAACGGCAGGTGGATGGGAGGTCCTTCGCATGGGAAAATTGATTTTTGCAAGTGGTCCCCTTAAGAGGCCCGCATGTAAAAATAGACTATTTTTGCACGTGAACCTATTTAAGAGGGCCGCATGTGAAAATCATGGGAATCATTTTTCCCATCAGGCTTTAACCGAACAACATCCAAATCTTTCTACATGTGAACATTCTTTTAGCCCGTTTGCAATAAAATAGGGGGTGCATCCGAAAATATCGTTTTTTAGTAGTGTAGCACCTAGACTAGCTAGTTCCGCTGTCGTCACGGCGCGTCGATGCACTTTATTCCTCGTTGATTCCCTCCTCAACTCCTCATCAACAATGCTCATGCCAAAGTTCGAAACACTCATTGTATGCGCTAGCACCCCCCTTCCCTCATTATCATCGTTGTCGTTGTTGCCATCGACCATAGTCAGATCTAGATCTGGCCATGCATGCCAGCCTTCATTGTTCGCACGCGTTTGTCCCATCACCGAGCCAATACTCATAGCGCCATCAGATTTGCCAACCATAAGCGTGTGGACAACATATTTGGTGACCTCAGGCTCGCAGCCAACCAATCAGCTCTTCTGTGTTGGCGTGAAGAGGAAGGGCCGTGGCTCAGGATGGTGGCAAGCGGGTCGGAGATGAAGAGGAGAAGATGACGGCGATAGCTCCCATCCCTCTCCTCTATTGACTAGATCAGCCGGTCGGGATGTCGGGGTTGCTTAATCTAGCGGCCCTGACCTCCTTGCTTGCAAATGTAGTGTCCCACTTGCAGAAAGCACTAGCAAGTAGTGACGTGGTGACAACTGATGTGTTAGAGGAAGGCGAGCCTACGGCAGTGACAGTGACTCATGCACAGGGTTTAAAATTCCGGAACAAAATTTTTGAAATTTTAAAAATTTCGGTTCTATCGGACCCAGAATACAATATTATTTCGGCCAAAATTTTTGATTTTTTTATTTTAGTGAATTTGACAATATTTGTTCAAATTTGATCAGATTTTATTCAAAAACTCAAATAATTTCAGACTGAAATAACCGAAATTTTGGTCATCGATACCCCGAAAAACGTGGCTAAAACGAAAGATTGAACCCTGCTCGTGCGAGGGGAATAGAAGACTATGGGTGAGGGGCCCTTTGCGAGTTGACGGTTTAACCGGTCGACCGGTTTAATACGGTCCTTGAGGTATCGTTACTGGTTCAGAATAAAACTAGCATTGATATGCATCGCTGCGGACCTTTATATATTGAGAACTAGCAGCAACATCGGTTTAGACAATGAAACGTGCCTAAACCAAGATGAACCGGTGAGATGCTTCTACAGGAACCACACAAAGTGATTCGGTGGTATCTTTTTTTAAAAAAAAACAAGGGAACTTTATAAAAGACTAAAGACAGGGTTCAAGGGAAAATAGATCCCTGTTATATCGCCTGGAGCAAATTAACATACAGAAACAAGACCATCCATAAGGTAACTGAACTACAAAAACAACTCTGCAGCCGAAAAGATTCGGTGGTATATATCTTTTGTTCATTTTGTACATACTAGTGAGACTGTTAAATTAATACTACTGTCAGCAACACTGGTAGGAGGAACACAAACTGTTCCTCTAACCGCAACTTGGCTGCTCGATCAAACGTGTCACTCGTTTCAAGAAGCTTCAAGTTTTCTATTCCCGTTCGATTTGTTCCCTTCCTTCGATCCGGTGACGACGACGACGACGACGGACAACGACATCCCAAATGAGACGGTCAAAACGGGGCAACCCAACCCCAGGCCGTGCCATTGCCGGCCGGGGGAGACAGCTTCGCTTTCGTTGAATTTTTCAGCCTCCGGTCGCCGCCTCAAAACAAATCTCTCTCTCACACACACACAACAATAACGCTACCAAAGAGGCATCTAGCTAGCTACCCCTATCATCAGCTTCTTCTTCCTCCTCTCGCCATCACCTCCGGTTGCGTACGCGACCGGCGACCGTCTCACGGCCGGTGTCGTGAGCTGACCCTCTAAGCAACCAAGCTACCGACGACGTTGTACGAACAAGCTTTTCAATCATCGTCGGCCGGCCAATCAGCCAGTCAGATGCCGACCGACTAGCCGGCCGGCCTGCCAAGGTTTATTAATATTATTCAGCTCGATCGCGACGACGATGGATCGTTGCCACGATCGAGCTAGCAAGCGCACTGTAACTGCTCCAACATCGCAAGCAACTGACCGATCGATCGATCGATCGACCTGGTCGGCTACGGCTAGCTACAGGCGGCGTCCTTCCATCGTTTTCTCTCTTAATATTAATTTAATTCACTTTACTTTGCATGCATGTGTCATGTGATGTGGGTACATGTTGGGTGTGGATAATAATTAAGGAGTATGTGAAGTGTGCGTGTATGTATGGACAGAATCAGTTGCCATTTGCTGCAAGTAACCTAGCTAGCTCGATGATATTGGTTGGTTCATGTGCTGTTTGCTGCGTCGTCCGTGGGCCATGCATATGCATGTACACTACCGGGCCTAGCTCCATCGATCACTTATTCAGTTTTTATCGGTTGATTGGCCTCTTTGTTTAACAGGGAGTGATTTGTAAAGAGATTAGCGAGGTTGTGTAGTGTTTCGTACTATATAATCTCTGCTTTTTTTTAACTCTGATTAAATTAATTAGGAGATATAGTGTGTGCCTCAGTCAGCCACACTGTTGGTTGTGTATGCATGGTAGTAAAATACAAGTTCATTGTGATCAATCTTTGTGGGTTTGTCGGCCATGTTCTTCACATTAAAAACAAAAAAATTTTCATGGGTGTATTCTGACTCCACCTCTATTATTTCTTACTTACTGTTATAGAACAAGTTTGGCCGCTAACATATGAAGATTAGTTTTCTAGAGAGGTATTGTATGCAAAATGAGACATTGGATTTGTGGTCTTAAATTCTTACATATATAATTTTATCATCAATATAACGTGTTTTACCAATAGTTCTATACAAGTACTACCTTCATCCATTCATGTTTTAAACTAACGAACGTCAAACAAAAACATACGGAGGAAGTAAAATTCGATCACGTCATAAATAAAGACATGCATAGAAAATGAAAACAGAACATCTCTGCTGTCAGTAGTACACAAAAGATTTTTCATTGCGGTCAAAAACTAATTTTCACATATGGGTGGGTGGCCCGCATGTACCCAAGTGTCTGTGAAAATCGAATTTTCACATGCAGTTAGAGCAACCGCATGTGAAAATCAATTGTCCAATCATGAAAAGAAAAATTCGCACCAAAAAATTCCAAAAATCAAAACACTAACCCTAGAATGCAGAAGCCGTCGTCGCCGCCGTCGTCGTCGTCGTCGCTCGAAGCTGCCGGTGGATCCTCGTCCTTGTCCTCGCTCGAAGCCGTCAGCGGATCCTCGCATGCGGGGGCCGAAGAGGCAGGGGGATCCGACCGCCGGTGGATCCACGCACGTGGGGGGCGGAGCGTCAGCGGGATTCACGTGGGAAGGGGAGGGGGCACTGGGTCCTCTCCTCCCATCGCCGCCATCGGTGGATCCACGAGCGTGGAGGGCGGAGCGGTGGTTGGATCCACACGGGAGGGGGAGGGGGCTCCAGATCCGCCCCTCCCGTCACCGTCGACAGTGGGAACCCTCTCGCTCGTGCCCACCATTCTCGCCCTCGCCCAAGCCCGTCACTGCCGCTGGAGCCCGCCGCCCTCTCGTCGGGAGTGGAGGAGACGGTAGAAGCGGGGAACAGAATGGGAGTGGGAGGAGAGGAGTGGGAGTGGGAAGAGAGTGGACGGGACTTAGTAGGAGAGAGAAAGGAGGGGAGAAAAAAAGCAGGGAAAGAGAGGGGTATTTTCGCATGTGGGTCTTTTAAGAGGCTCTTCTGCGAAAATTAATTTTCACATGTGGTTTTTGAACCGTGCTTGGGGGATCAATTTTTGCATGCAAGAGCAGTTATAGTCCGCCTACAATCTAAAGGGGGTCTCGTCTAGAAAAATCAATTATATAATAGTGTGTCTTAAAAAGCGAAGTCGTCCTCCTTCCATATCCCCTCCTCCCACCATGCGCAGCACGTCCGTATGCTAAACATAATCACCAATGTTTTATCCTCGATCATTCTCCTCGGCCTCAGTGGCACTCGATGTCAGCCCCATCGCCGAGGACGCCGCCGCATGCGAGGTGATCGACGACGGGGACGCCTTCGCCACCACGGCGGGGAGCTCCTTCTCCTTCATCTCACGCAGTCGGTGCATCACCTCTGTCTCGTCCCTCCTTTCTTCTTCGTCCTCTTCGTTCTCGCACCACAAATCCAAGGAAGGAAAAAAATCACGACAGTGTTTCCTCTTTTGATTTTTGTGATGTGTTTTAAACTACTCCCTTCAATTCGATTTGATGTGTTGTCAATTGGAGTGTTAGATTGATGCCGCTAGGAAGGTGCTTGATGCATCGGCTCCAGCTCGAATCGAGCCGATGCATCAAGCAAGATTTTTTTTTAATCAATGAAACATCAAAGATACCGGTTGTGGGGTAAAACCGATACCTATAATCTTCATAGGCGCCGGTTCTAAAACCAGTATCTATGTGGTTGTGTATTAGTGCCACCAAATTAGTATCGGTTAGGAAACCGGCATCTATGGTCGGTTTTCAACCGATATTAATAAGGGATTCTGCAGTAGTAGTGGTGTTTGCTAATCAGAAATAATTATGAAGCGTTTTCATCAACAAGTTAATTAAACAAATGCATGGGCCAAATCGCAAATGGGGACGACCGTCTAGATGAAATCCAGATAGAACTAAGCTTGATTCCATTTCGAGCTCGGTCGTACCACGGAGAATCAATCTTGCAAGCTAGCTAGTTTGATCAAATACAGATTAAATTAAAGCTAATCATCTGTAGATGCTCGATTGAGTGCCTCAAAACGCAATAGCAAAAAAAAAAAAGGGGCACCTTTTACACACGCACCCTGGCTTCCTTTTTCTTTGAGCATTTTAATGATGAATTTCAACTTGCTCGTCAACGTTCCACCAAAACGACATGTTGCTGTCAGCCTTTTCGGACCTTTCTCCGATCCCTTCTCGCGGTAACGTGCACCGCGGTGCTTTGACAAAAACACCATATATTTTTTATATAATATATTTATCCATTTTTGCATGCATATTATATATATATATACTCACTTCCATTGCACGTAGACCTATATATTTATTCATATATACAAACAGACAAAATAAAAATATAAATTGCTACATACCTATCCCCAAAAAGATTTTATATCTGACTATGCACCTGGACAATAATGGACCTAGGCAGGGGTCTGGGCTCATCAATGAATGTGCAGTAGAATTTTCATGTTACTATTTGAATTAAAAATAAATAGAATTTTCATAATAAATAGTCGACGTAGTTAGGTTTGTTCTGGCCTTGCTCCGGCACTACACCTGCATGCAGAGTACTTGTGCAGCTTCATAAGCTAGAAATGAAATCTTTTGGGGAGTAATATATATAGATTGTGAGATATATAGACCTTTTCGCTGTTGGGATGACGGCAAAAGCTTCGAGAGGAGTGGAAGCCACACTGTCGCATATGCATGCAGCTAGCTAGCTATAGCTTGATTTGATTGGTTTGGTTTGGTTGAAACGGGAATTAAATTTGGAGGAAATTTGGGATGGATTTGGTGTGCATGTAACACCTTCCTATATATTCTGCGGCCGGTGCATGCTTAATTTGTCTGACACGGCAGGCAAGCGTATGCATGCAAGGCTGCTAATTATTGCCAACTTATCAGTACTACTACTGTCCTTTGCGTTGCTTTCTTTTAATTTTCAGACCATATTAATTGGTTCATGTGATTAATGGGCTTAGTCAAGTTGCCTGCCTTTCTGTGATTAGTTTTTCAAACTGGTTGCTGTGCGCCTCTGTTTGTGATTTGGGGGCCACAGGTGGTGTGCGTGTGGTCACTTTTGAGTCTTTGACAGGGAAATTAATTGTAATGCATGCAATATTGCAATGTGCCCTGTGATGTGATGCAACCTTTGCTTTGCTAGCTAATTGCTTGTCATGCACGGCAGGCTAACCGGGAATTAACTGCCATGCAATATGACAATATATGCCCTGTGTCATGTGCTTCTTCTCTATTTCTATTTCGTACAGTGGTTGGGTCGGGATTTCGTGAGCTTAATTCCATCCTCCTATTTGTTCTTCCATAACTGCTACATGTACGTAGCATAAAATAGACGGAAGCGCCAAACGGCACCGGGAGGGATGATCGACGTCCCAAACAGACCGTACAAGTGTTCACATAAAGTACTCCCCCAGTTTTTAAATAATTAATAATATTGGTTTTTTTATTGCTTCAACTCTAACCATTAATTAATTACTCGGCAGTCGGCACCGGGATGACATCCTTGACATGATTGTAAAAATCTTCATGTAAAATACTTACTCAGTTTTCAAGTAATTGATAATATTAATTTTTAGTGTTTCAACTTTGGCTAATATTTTACAATTAAATAATTAGACTACAATTAGTGAAAATTTCATGCTTATATTAAGGATGATATATCCTTTAACAATATTGTATCTTTTTTTTATATTTGTAAATATATAGTTTGCCAAAAAGACAAGTGGTCAAAGTGTGAAGATGAATAGTGTCCATTATTAAAGAAAGGGTGGAAATAGTACATATATTTCACGAGACGGTTACAGTTGTGAACAATTGCAAATATTTACTACTTTGTGGAAATGTATTTACAATAATAATAAAAAGGTCCGTGCTTCCGTGTAAAATCGTCTAGGAGTACCACAATGCAACACAGCAATCGCACTGGTCTGTCAGAAATTAAGCATCTTCAAAGAATCACACAGTTTGTGACGGCATTGTACCTCAGGACTGTCGTAGGACGTACTTGCTACGACAATGTGATTCTTTCGTCACAAAAGAAAGTGTGGTTCTTGTCCCCATGTACACCTATGCGCAGAAGAACCACAAGTCATATGTAGTAGTAACTTTTACCATGTGTGATTCTTTCCTCACAAAAGAATGTGTGGAATAGTAACTTTTAGCATGCACGTTGTAACAGCTTTCATGAAACATTCTGTCGAAGGACAACACCAATGTTTATGACTTAACACAATGATCATACAATGTTTATGGGAACGTGTTTGGTATCGTTGGTTGTAAAACTTAATTTGTACATGTGTCGGTGGGCCCATCAAAAAATTTGTCTGATATGAAAATAAAACCAATCGAAACCACTCAAAAGTGTTTTGAAGCATATGGGATAAAAATGAATATTGAGATGGGTATCATATCATAGAGTCATTCTCATCCTCTCTAATATGCATGTTTATTTTATTTTTTTATTTTATTTCTTAAAGTTAAGCCATAAATTCAATACCTTGTGGCTAATGCCCACAATTAATGTTTATGGCTAGTCATAAGGCCTTAGAGCATGACCAATGTTTACTATCTACTTTGTGAATAATAAAGATAAATTATGCGTTAGTGGGTATTAATTGTTATAATAGCTATAATATAATGATGAAACAACAAAAATAAGTTAGATCTCACAACTAAGTTGGATCTCACAACCACTGGCCATGAGAGAAGGATGAAAAAAAACTATTTTTTTATTTCTTATGACTAGTAATAAGCATATTATCTGGATTAGTAACTTGTATCAATAACTTACTAGCCCCACAACGTATATAATGTAGTAGTACTACTAGTATTTTATAATTTCTTACTGCCTATGTATATCGTGAATGTTCTTATGACTCATTTTTATGGTACATTATGGATGCCTCTGTGGCCAGTTTGATCGTTTGCCCTCTAGATAAACCGTAAAATGACGTGTAGGTAACAAACAATAATATGTTTATATTTTATTATTCACGGTTTAAAGGCTTTGGCTGAAAATTAAAATACGACAAACAAACCACAAAATCAAATTTAAAATTAATTTACGCCAATGATGGTCGATCGAGTGTGGATTTATGTTGCCGTTGTTGGAAGCGCAGGTCGCATGGCTAATTTTCCGCTGTTGATTCGCCCCTTATCTAAGTATACTTCTCTTGCTAAGTTAAATTATTTGTCGTCGGAAGCATAAAAACAAAAACTCGATTTTAAGATCGTATTTTTTTGGTGGTTATAAATATTTATCGTTTACAACGAGATTCAATCAAACTTTTAGAATTCATTCAGTAGAGGAATTATGGATAGCCGGAATTTTAAAATTTTAATTGAATGTTATTCTAAACATCAATATGTATGACCAGAAGAAGTAAATTTTTTTTGGTAATCACAAAAACTACTACAAAACACCTCATAGGTATCGGCTCATAGGTGACGATTTTTTTAAACTGGCACCTATTATCGTTTCCCACATCTATAAGACGAAAAATCTAGATAAAAACCGACACATATAGTATAAGTGTCATTTTTTAAAAAAAAACAAAACTTATACTTATATTATAGGTGTTGATTCTAAATAAAAATCGACACTTATAGTATTGGTAATGACTTTTTAAAAAAGATACATATAATAAACTAGAGGTGCCGGTACCGGAGCCGGCCCCACCACTATAATTGCCCTTCTCCTCTCATCCTCCTCTCTCTCTTGCATTCTTCCTCTCCACCCTCCTCTGCATCTGCCCGTCCCTCCTCCTCCCCCCTTCTCCTAACCACGCGACGATGGCCTCCACCCCGCGCCGCCTCGCTGTCGCCTCTCCTCCCTCTTCAGACCCCACTCACCCCCAAAAAACACTTGCCTTCTCCCCACCTGCCACTGCTGTTGCCATGGTGGGCAGGTGCACTGCTCGAGGGCCATCCAGCGGTCAAGGCACCCGCGATGGAAGACGTGGTGGCAGTTGGACAGCCACCGCAGCTCGTCGTGGCCACAGATGCCACCGAGGCAAACCACACCACCGTCGGCACAAACGCTACCAGCCCATTGAACCACACCACAGAGAGGCCCTGCTCGATGGCCATCAACAAAATCGCCTTGAACTCGGGCTTGCGGTGCTGAAGCATCGACGACGATGCCCAGGCCTCGGCCACCTCGCCGTCGCGCCCCTGCAGCATCAAGTCTTGCTCCGTGGCCGCCACAGCGAGCAGGTTGTCGATGAGGTCACCAAGGCCAACGGCATGGAAGGCCTAAAGGAGGAAGCGGTAGAGGTGGCCGAGGAGGAGGAGCACCTAGAGCAGCAGCCTCGGGAGGAGCAGCTCCGAGTACCCTACCAGGAAGCCCATGGTGGCGTCGATCTTGGAGACAGACAGCCGAATTGGGAGCTGAGCTGAGGTGAGCTTGCGTCTATGTGGTGCATGCATGGTGGGGAGGGAGTGAGTGAGGAGACGAGTTCTCCTCCTCCAAATCCCGCGACGGTGGTGGCGGTGAATAAGGCTGGCAAGAAGGGCGAGGTGATGATCGGCGGCCAGGAAGGAGGTGGAGGTGAAGGTGGAAACTTTTTTTTATTTCATTGAATACTATAGATGTTGGTTGTGGGGTAAGAACCGATACCTATAATCTTTATATGTGCCAATTCTAAAACCGAACCGACACCTATACCTGAGAGCAAAGGTACCGATAAATTGACGTCGGCTGAAAAACCAACACCTATTACCAGTTTTCAACCGACATATATGAGGGTAAAATTTTAGCATGAATCTCGCAAGATGTTCTTCTTTAAAGTTCCCATAACGATTAATCTCTTGCAACTCACACCAGTCACCTCAAACCCCAACACAGATACCAGGCTACTGTGTGGTAATTGCGTTGGAGGCTAAGCTAAGCTAATCCAAGCAACTAACCAACCAAGCTCGACCAGACCACCACGAACGGCACGGCATGCAAAGCAACACACGGCGCGCGGCATCTTCCCCCTCGTCTTCTTCTACCTCCAGCCAACCATCCATCCATCCATCCATCCATCCATGGTGGGCCGCCGCCACCACCACCACCACCTCGCACCCCGCACGTTCCGTGCAACATGTGATTGCTTCTCTGAGTTCTCACCTCGCGGTCAACACAAAATCCGTGCAAAATATTCTCGACCGGGACGAGCTCCTCGATCAGGGGCCCCATCACGCTTCACCACCATCCTCTCCCTCTCTCTGACCTTTAGGAAGCTCGCCCATCAACCATCACACACATGACCTTCACATTGGTGGTATTCATTTCTCATCAAGATGAAAATGAAGGTAAAGTTAGAACATACAAATTAAGAAAATCTTTAGCATATCATTGATTGAGTTTTAATTTTTATATACTTAAAAGTAGATTTATTTGATATTTTAAACTTTAAAGCAACTTTTCTATATAAAGTTTATGCACGAAACCCGCTGTTTTTTAATTTAAAATACATGCTGACAAAAAGTAAAGTTAAAATCTTTATCTTAATCAAATACGAACACCATCTCAGTTGCCAGAGTCTCCTGGTCCTGCAAGCTAAGCTCGCCCATACTCTACCACCAACTTGCCCTAGCTACTAGCTAGTTAGTTCTCGTTTCAATTCCATTTCATTTCACCACCAACAATTCTGCTGCATATGCACCAGCAACTACACAGTAAATTAAGCTGATCTTTGATCTACGGCTGAAAAGCAGTGGAAGAATAAATTAAACAACCGGAAATAATTTATTGATAGCAAAACTTTTATAACCATATTTAGAAAATGCTGAAAAATAAATCACGATGAAAAAAAAATACCCCTCAAAATCAATTTTAAAATTTAAATTTTTGGTTGCGGCTGATAGGGTAACAAGCAGGCGATGGGAGGATGTTGCCTCCTGCTTTCCTTCGTTAATTTGTTTCTCCATCTCCATCCATCATCTTCTTCCTTGCCCAACATTCCAACCTTTTACTTTTGTTTTGTGTGAGATGGAAGTGGACCCACCAGTGCTAACCTTAATTAATTGATTAATTAATCTCCCTTGTCATAAGTGGTGCATTGTGAATAATCATGCATGCTGATGCCCTATTGCATCCGGTTTGGTGGCATCCAGGGTGATTAATCTAGTCAGACGACCGTGTGGGATGGGAGATTGAGAGAGCGAGAGAGAAACAGGGAGGAGACTGACCCAATTGGTTGTAATCAAATCCAAAGCGATTGAGAAAATGGGAGAAGATCAGAAGATCCCCTTTAGCTTCCCGTCGCAATTTTGCCGTTTTCGGCCGGCTCTCGCAACATGTTCATGTTCAAGGATCTTATATAGAGATTTATATGAAATTGAGATAGTTACTTTTAGAAAATTCGAATAAAGAATATGAGTCTATCTATGCTTTTGATAATGCGCGGGACATTCTGCTAGTGCTAGTTTATGAATATGATAAAAATTTAGGACATGTAAAATTGATTCTTCTATTTAAAAACCTAGGACGTGTCAAACTGAATCTCCCACGAATCACAATTCAGTGATTTACACATTTGCTTGGGACGAACTTAGACATTCTGCTAGTTTATAAGTCAAACTGAATTTTCGAAAAACTAATCCAATAAATGCGAATTTGCGATTGAGCTCACCGAATTTGGGACGAGCACCGGGTGTGTATGGCACTGTGACATAAAAAAAACAGCAGATTAAAATCAGATACATTAGTTTAACAGATCTTGAGCTACACTGAACACTCTTGAGCTAGCCTCTGTCTGTCTCCTGCATTTTGTTGCATTTCTGGCGATTTTGTTAAGCAAACTTACAAACAAAGCTTAACCCTGCCTGTCTTGCTACAAACTTGCAAGGCTTGCTTGCCTTGCCTTGTCTTGCTCGGCGCGCTCTGCTCGCCGTCTTGCCTAGCTTAGTCGGAGGCGGCGCCGGCGCCGCCGCCCCGGCTCGTCGTCTCCTGCTCCCTGCAATGCTCCGCCGATGCGTCCGTCACGCAGCTCGACGACACCGGCGACGCCGCGCGCCGCCGCCGCGCGTCGGCGCGGGCGAAGAAGTCGATGAACGGGACGCCCGCGGTCACCGCGCCGTCGTCGGCGCGCTCCGTGGTGGCGTCGTCGTCGTCGGCAGCGGCGGGGCTGGCTGTTGACGCGACCGCCGAACCTTTCTTCCGGAACACGCGGCAGAGCACCCAGCCCTCGGCGGGGCGCGCCGGGTGTTCGTCGGCGGCGGAGTCGTGGGCAGCGCGGCGGCACGGGGCGAGGCCGGCGCCGGCGAGGCGGTACTCGTGCATGACCCAGTCCGTCTTCTTGCCGGTCGGCGGCTTCCCGCGGTAGAACACGAGGGAGCGCTTCATGCCGACGACGACGGCCTGGCTCCTCGGCGCCGCCGCCGGCACGGACACCGCCACCGGTTTCTCCTTCCCCGTCGCCTTCCAGTACCCGGCGCCCGTGGCGCGGTTCGCGCGGCGGCCCTTGACGTACTTGGCCTCCTTGCACGTGAAGAAGTACCTCTCCTGCTCACTCCACCCTGCCAACCAACAGCACGGGAGCTCGTCAGCGCCATGCTCCGACGACGCGCCACGGCAACGGCGACGGCGGCGGCGAGCGGATGGCTGACCGATGACTCACTCACCTGGGGGAAGGAGGTCGGAGGGGTCATGCGCGAGGAGGCGGACGTCGGGGATGTCGACGGCGGGCGGGAGCGGGGAGTCGAGCGCGCGGCGGCGGAGGTAGTGCACGACAAGCTCCTCGTCGGTGGGCCTGAACCTGAACCCCGGCGGCAGCGGCGCCGCCGCCCTCCTCGCCGCGCACTCCTTCGCCGCCGTCGTCTCCATCGATCTTGGCAAATCAAGAACTCAACCAAAGCACCAGGTCGCCGCTCGCCACCGTCTCGTTTCTTGGCCTAGCCGAGCCGAGCTTGTGTGTGTCGCGGGTGTGGATGGAGGGAGGGGGAGAGGTGGAGGAGGGAGACGAGAGGGATTTATAGCGGGAGGTGGAAGGAGGAAGGAGAAGGTGTTTCGACGGGGGAGGGGAGCAGTGGCGTGAGGAAGACTCAAGCTCGGGAGCTGAGCTGAGCAGAGACAGAGAGAGCTCTGTGTCACTGTCCCCTGCGCTGTCGCGTTGCTCTGCGGCGCAAGGCAGCGACCACCATGGATGGATGGGTTAATTGTGGCGCTGCCTTCTACGGCGATTTGGAGTGATTTTCATTTTGGGATGGTGAGGAAGAAACGAAAAGAAAAGAAAGAAAAGGAAAAAGGGTGGGTTGAACTTAGGGGGGTATGTACAAGCAATTGTGTATCCATGGATCACCCCTTTGGCATAAGTTAAGCATAATGAGCTTTGCAAATCTCAAAACGTGTGGAATTGTGGATGGTTGTAGTGGGTTATATTAGATGTGGTGGCTAGAGTGTTTGTTTCTTTATATGACAGAAAATATGATTCCGAAACTTGGGACTGGGATTCGGCTTTAGTTTTGTGAATGTACAGATTCGAAATGTTTTTTAAGGTTTGGCTGTTTGAGAGAAAATTGTTGTACAAAGTTGGTTATAAAAACGAATGTGGCACTATTGTGGAGAAACAGTGATTCGTCTATTTGTGTGAGGAACATCAAGATATTTAAGATGTGGTAAATTTTTTGTAATTTTAAATAAATTGAACCTTCTCCTATGAAATTATGTGTTTTTATTAGCTTCTTACTGGACCCTTGCTCTACGGTGTGATCATCACACCATGACAAATGGTTAATTGTGACGCTACCTCTATGACAATTGGAAAGTTTGAAGAGTGAGTTCTTTTGGCATGGTGAGGAAAAAGGGAAAAGAAAGAAAAAGGGTGGGTTGAACTAAAGGGAATATATGTAGCAAGTTATGTTTCCATGGATAACCTCTTCACCGTAAGTTAAGCATAATATAAATTATGCAAAACTCAAATTAAACGTGTGAAATTATGGATGGTTGTAGTAGGTTACAGTAGGTTTTGTGTAGTTTAGATGTGAGTGTTTATTTGTTTACCTGATGGAAAATGTGAGTGTCAAAATTTATCGGATTAGAATTTTTCCTTGCTTTTGTTAATATATGGATGTGAACTGTTCTTCGAGGTTTGGTTGTTTGAGAGGAAAATTGTTGTACAGTGTAGATCATAAAATCCGATGTGGCACTATCGTGGAGAAACCGATCATTAAAAAAAGCTGACTGTCTAGATTCATAGACCTACGATGTACCAGATGTATTTATTAGTATTTGTGTGAGGAACGGTGATGCCTATTTAGGATGCGGAGAGTTTTTCACATTTTAAAGAAATTAAGTTTGCTCATGCAAAATTCTTGTGTTGTATAAGCTACCCGCTAGACCCCTCAACTTGTTTGGTGTTATATCACTGAGTCCATTTCCTATTCAGCTTGCTAAGGGCAACCACAATGTGTCAAAAAAGGTGGCACTAAGCATTTAATGCTGCTACAGAATTAGACCACAACCATTGTGGCCGGCAGCCACAGTTGAAGTCAGGTAGCAAAAGAGCATAGGCCTATGGTCGAACCACAAGCAAATAAAATACATTACTTTTCTGCTGTGGCACTGTTTACAACACTAAATAATGCTCCTGAGGTAACCGTCCGAGAGAGTCGTTGGCCTGCCTCCAAGACTGTTCATGACCGTTGCCCTGGCCACTTCAAGCTGTTCCAGCAGGTAGTCGTTGCTTGCTTTGAACCGTTGGCTTGAACTGCTAGCCAGTAGCATTTGCGCCTATAAAATACAGACACAACACTATAAATATATGCCCTAAGATAGATTGGTTCATCACACAAAAGTAGAAGACATGGAGCCTTTCAATTGGAACTTGACAAGCTCGGTGGGTGGTTCCTCTAGCCAGCAAGGAGAGAATGAGAGCCAAAATCCACCTCCTACCCAGTTCCCCAATTTTCCACAATACTACCCACCTAATTTTCTCCAGAATTTCTATCCTTTTGGTGTTCCAAACAACTATCCACCATATAGCCATCCACAAATGTTTCAAGGCCCTCAAAATCAAGGAAATTGGAGGAAAAACACTGCTGCAAGCTTTCAAGGAGTCCAGATTCAAGAAAATCCAGTGCACTCACCTAATCAAGTATTCAGATTTGCAGCCAATAGATCACAAGCTGGGATGCAACATAGTCCTTCATTTGGTATTCCAGCCAACACTTCCTCCCATGGTTCGGAGTCAGCTTCTCCATGTCCTACATCACAGAAGCAAAAAGAGGCAGTTGATGTTTTGGAGTCAAGTGATAGCAGTGAAGAAGGAAGAAGAGGGCTACGCATCAGGTGAAAGTGACAATATACGACTAATGAGCGCCTGGTTGAAGCACTCTGTTGATCCCGTACATGGCAATGACATGAAAACTAAACATTACTGGAAGGCTGTAGCTGATGAATACGATGGAAATCTGCCAAGCAATGGGCACAAAAGGACAGCCAAGCAATGCAGGGTACATTGGGGTAATGTCAGGAGAGATGTAACCAAGTTCTGTGGATACATTTCTAAAGCTAAAAGTACCTTCACTAGTGGGTACTCTGATGACATGATAAAGCAGACAGCCCATGCATGGTTCAAAAATGGTAACAAGGGAAGATCTTTCACCTTAGAGTATATATGGAAAGATCTCAAAGAACAGCCCAAATGGAAGAGAGTCATTCAAGAGGGTAGCAAGAATAAGAGAAATAAGATTTCTGAATCTGGAGCATATACTTCTTCATCGAACCAAGATACTGAGGAAGAAACTTTGAGCAAAGAAAAGCGTCCTGAGGGGCAGAGGGCGGCAAAACAAAGGCTGAAAGGAAAAGGTACACCATCACCTTTGGGAGAGCCATGTCAAAATATGGTTCTTTTTCATGAAGCTGTTACACAAAGAGCAGCAGCATTGCTAAAGTCAGCTGAAGCCACAGTACTATCAGCAGAAGCAAAAAAAGAAAGCGCTAGAGCAAAACAAGAAAAGGCAAGGGCTAAAAAGTTCTCAACGTACTTAAAACTGTCAGAGAAGGATACATCAAAGTACAATGAGAAACAACTGAAGACACACAATGATATCTTAGAAAAACTAGGTAGAGAACTTGCTGAGGAATAAATGAGCAGCAAGTAATGTTAGATATTAATGCTATTTGGCAATGTCAATGTTCTTGTTATACTCTAGAATTGTGTATTAGGAGATTGCTTGTAATGTGAACTGATGTGTATTGTATTTTTACATCCTATGTACTAAGTAGAATGTGCTGAGCAAACCTGTGTAACGCTGAACTGATTTTTATTTCCATCTTCATTTCCTTGACCTGACAAAAGAAAAAGCTTGTTGTATGCTGACAAAAGAAAAAGCTTATTGTATGCTGACAAAAGAAAAGGCTAGCCGTTGGAGGGCATCTAGCCATTGGAGTGCAGCTACAAATATGTGAAGTCTAGCAGGACACTACCCCATTCACTTTCATTCACCTCCTTTGCAATAGCCAGCCCATTTTTCTCAAAAATGTCAAGTGACTCAGAAGACCAATCCACATCCACCGAGTCAGATGAATCTAGCTCTAGTGCAAACATTGAAGAGCTAATGTGGGAAGAAATCAATGATCCTATGGAGGGCCAAATAGAAGCTCAGATCAAAGCTCAGATAGAAGCGCAGCTACAAGCACAACTGCAAGCACAAGTCGGTACTTCTAAGAGGAGAAGGGGCTACAAACGGAGGTACATCAATAGAAATCATGAAGAGGATCATAACAGATTGTTTGCTAAATATTTCTCTGAAAATCCTTTATATACCGATGAGCAGTTTCGTAGGAGATTTCGCATGAGAAAACATTTATTTTTGCACATTGTGGAAGCCCTTGGCAATTGGTCTCCATATTTTCGTTTGAGACGAGATGCATTTGGGAAGGTTGGTCTATCGCCATTGCAAAAGTGCACAGCTGCAATACGAATGTTGGCATATGGTACACCTGCTGATCTTATGGATGAGTGTTTTGGGGTTGCAGAAAGCACAGCTATGGAATGCATGATCAATTTTGTTCAAGGTGTGAGGCATTTATTTGGTCAGCAGTATCTTCGTAGGCCTACACAACAAGATGTTCAACGTTTGCTTCAACAAGGTGAGGCACATGGATTCCCAGGCATGCTAGGCAGTCTTGACTGCATGCATTGGGAGTGGCAAAATTGCCCGGTTGCATGGAAGGGGCAATTCACACGGGGTGATTATGGCGTACCAACTATCATGCTTGAAGCAGTTGCCTCTGCTGACTTATGGATTTGGCATGCCTTTTTTGGTGTTGCTGGTTCAAACAATGACATCAATGTGTTGGATCAATCACCATTATTCACTGAAGTACTACAAGGAAGAGCTCCTAGTGTTCAGTTTCATATCAATGGAACAGAATACAATATGGGATACTATCTAGCTGACGGTATATATCCAGAGTGGGCTACAATAGTGAAATCAATCACTAGACCTCAAAATGACAAGGATAGAATATATGCACAAAGTCAAGAATCAGCAAGAAAAGATGTGGAACGGGCATTTGGGGTTCTGCAGAAACGTTGGGCCATAATCCGTCATCCAGCACGGCTTTGGGAAAGGGAAGAACTAGCTGATATCATGTATGCATGTGTTATCTTGCACAACATGATAGTTCAGGATGAGAGAGACTCCTATGGGATCCCTGATGACAACACATATGAACAATCGCAAGCTTCTGCACAAATGACAGGACTTAACCATGGCCCAGTCGATGGATTTGCAGAGATTATGGAGAAAGACATGGAAATTCAAGATCAATCAGCCCATCGCCGTCTGAAGGCAGATTTGATAGAACATATATGACAAAAATTTGGCACTCAGCCACAACAAAACTAGGGCTTAAGAGTTCTTATTAGCACTTAGCCATTTACTATGTAATCAGGATTATTATTATGACGATCAGAAGTATGCAGTATGTACTAGTACCATCCTTTGTAATCAGGATTATTATTATGACGATCAGAAGTATGCAGTATGTACTAGTACCATCCTTTTGTAATGAAGCATGCATCGTGTATCTTTTTTGTATCATGCACAGATCTAGCACAAATCTAGCATGCATCGTGTATTCCACAACATATTTACCAAAGGACACGACCATTTGCAAATCGCGAAATTAAATGATTAATTACTGCCACACACCAAGTGTGAATATCGGGCTTATAATTACCTGCAGCAGCCTCGCTCGTCGTTCCATCCAGCCGCCGGCCCAACACCATCTCCATCCCAAACTCCATTGTGCCTCGCCGATTGCTTTTCCACGCCAACGAGGCATGGATCGTGTGGTGCTGACCACAGATCCGGTAAGAGATAGGTTCGATTTGTAGGATTTGGCCGAGGATTGAATAGAACGCTGGGATAGACCGCAAGATTTGGGGGTCGCGCAGGCACCAGGCCGCCGGCGCGCGGGCACCTCGACCGGCCCCGTTACGGACTCGCGACGCCCTCTCGGCGCGGCCCCGACGCGCGAGGGCGTGCAGCTTTGACGAGCGAGGACGCGCGGGCGCGGGCGCCGCCAGCCCTCAGCTGCTAGGCGCACGGCCTCCCCGGCATAGCAACGGCGCGTGCGGGCGCGTTGTCCTTGGCCACCGCACACCGCAGCCCCGGCCGGCCGCCGCCGTCGAGAACGGCGCCGATGCAGGACCTGATATTTTCCTCTGGTGGACTGGATGTGAACGCGGGTAGGAGTTCTCCGGAGGTTGGGGTTGGAATATTTTTTCATTGAAGCCGGACCCACCTTTATTCTCAAAACGACATTATACATTGTGGGGTGTGTTTTAGCTGTTGCTCAGTATCAGTGGGCTCCATCCTTATTGCTAGGACCGCAAACACATTGTGGGTGCCTTAAGCTTTGCAGGCGTTTGTACGCCAAGTCAGTTTATGGAACGGAATCAAGTGATGTGGCATCCAATTTCGTTAAGTTGGCAACGGCTGATGTGGACCTCTTTTACGGTGACGTGGCAAATAGACCAGCATGTCAATGTCTTGCACTCTTCCCTTATTCGCAGCTCACAGCCTCACACGGTCACACCCCACCATTGATTTTCAAGCGGTTTTAATGTATAAATCTTTACTAACTCTACTTTTGTATCCTCTTCAACTTAAAAAACTGTCTTTTTAAGTAAGATTCATGTGATCTCTTTAATACTGTTTTATCTTTTCTCTCATTTTAACCATTGAACCAATAATATTTTTTTCTCCTTCTCACTTTTTCTCCATATTAATGAAGGGCATATTAGTTTTTTATCCTCTTACTTAATTTACCTTTGATTAGCTAAAACAATAGAGTAGTCTTTTAGGGACTGAGGGAGCAAAGAATAATTACCTGGGTAGAAATGGATAATCCATGAAAATTGAACAAAACAACAAAAGGAAATATAGGTAAAACTTTTTTCTTTGTTGTTTGCAATGCTAGAAAATAGACAATCATGAAAACAGTCCAAAATCAACTCTAAAGTTTTAAAATTCAAAATTTGGTTGTAGGTGATATGTTAACAAGTAGATAATGAGATTGAAAAATGTTTCAATTTCATTTATGTTTGCATTTCCCCTAGTCATGTTTTTTTAAATAATGGATGAAATTCAGCCTTCACTTCAACGGAAGCTATAACCAATTATTATACTATTGTTGATTTAAAGGTGTCACACCCCGCCCCTGCGCCACTGTACAAATGGCACCGAGTAGGGCGTGCCGCAGGAGAACGGCGAACCGCTTTCCCACGGAACCACAAAACAGGTATCAGTCCCAGGATAATGATGCTGGTACCAGCGGTAACATGATGAATCAACGCAAGATTTAAATAAATACAATATACCTTTACGTTGCAGCTTCGGGTAATCCCTGAGTTGCAACCTCCAATCAGAGTCAGCAGCAGCGAAACTTAGCGGAGCTAGGGCACCAAAACCACCGGCAGTAGTTTGGGTTTAGGGACGAAACTCCAACCTTCATCTTCTTCCTGAACTTAAGCCAAGAGGGGAAAAACAACAACAATGAGGATTGAGTACTTTCGTACTCAGCAAGCCACTAGAAAATGTGTACATGCAAGCATCAAAGACAGGCTGAGTTTGTTTAGCAAATCATTTTTAAAACACTTTTCCTTTTAAAGGTCTAAGTGTAGGTTTTCAAAGTAACTTTCCCTTCGGAGAGAGAGGCGTCTCACCTCAATCCGTCCACGAGTTGCTTTGCAACGACTCGAGCGGGAAAGTCAAATTTTAGCATTCATAACACTTCCCTCTTTATTAGCTTCTTTTCACTTTCAAAACATAAACCAACATTCTCTTCAACAATCATCCGTTAACCAAGTCTCAAGGTTAATAACTCTGGTCCGGTCCTCTCGACCTGCCAACCCGAACTCGGCCATCTCGGCCCCTAAACCGGCCCTCTCGGCCCTATGGTGCCAGACGACACCCTAGGTCACACAGGCCTGTTCCTAACCACGAAGGCTGGCCGTCCGTCACAAAGAAGGACTCTGGTAACGGTTCCCATTCCACGAACCAATTTATTAAATGAGTTTTAAAAACAAATCTACGCTATGGGCATCACCTCACATTCGGCCTTGATCGTGGGCACGGCTGTTCGAACAGTTCAATCAAACCTCTGCAAAGACTGTACGCTTTTCCCACAAGACACGAAGCTTACACCGATACTGGCCGGTATCGGAAGTTCGTGACAAATCCTTTCTCTAACCAAACCATAAATGTCCCGTGTCACACAGATGGGTGGAATCTCTCCACCAAGCATCAGGCCAACTTTCAAGCCCTCATCTACTCAAGCCCCACCGTATGGACCCTCGACACATCCCCACTACAGGAGATTGCCGTAAACTCCACCATACCGGTGCTCCTCACCTGCCAACATGCTAGACATCTATGTTTCAGTTAGTTACTCATCTAGGGGCATCCCATTCTACCCATGTGGTCGTACTGTGAGATGCTCGGATGTAAAACCCAAAGGATTCGCACCGCAAGTTTTCTCCCACAAAACCTTTTTGTTTTCAAAGTCACCGACTCCCCGAGTCGGGTTTTATAAACCTTTCACAACCCAAGTTTTTCCACATCGATAACCATATGTAAACCTGACATAAACAAATGGTGCAAAAGGATACCTACGCCCAGAGAGCGTAAGTATTGAGGTACTGCTGTGGTGGAGCGACAAGGGTTAAGTTTAACAAGGTCCTACGGAGAATAATGCAACTACGTAGGTTGGTCCGTCGGTCGTGTGCTCGTAGACCGATGGCCGATCAAGATAATTGTGTACGCTAAACATGCAAGTCTGCAATCAACACATTTTATAAACTAGGAGCAATATGATCGAAGAGTGGCTTGCCTTATTGTTGGTCTTCAAATCTTCGAGAAAATCCGCGTCCGGTGCACCTCCGAAACGTCCACTACGCGATCGAAAAGAGAAAAACATCCAAAACCCTATAAAGTAGATAATAACTATTATAAACTAATTGTGCCCTTGAGTAGACCTCATTTTTAGAAAGATTGAGGAAGTTGAACGGAGTTAATTGGACTTACGGTTGGGGAGATACAGATTTTGGAGGATTACTGGATTTTCTGAAATGTGGAAGTGAACTTATTAAATTGGAAAGGAATATTCCCAAGAATATTCCTTGGCTGTGATGTTAAGAGGGAGGAATCATGGACTTCATTTTGGGAAGGCTTGGGCTTTAGCCCAGAGATGAAGGAGGGATTCAATATAGACTTCTAGGGATTAGTTTGAGGTGTAGAGGGATGCAAACTGAACTTTTATGGAGAAGGGGGCTCGTGGATGGGTTTTGGCCCGAAGGACGTAACGTGGACTTTTAGGGGTCCATTCTTGGGCTCGGCCCGAGGAACAAAGGGATGTTTTATGGACTTGTGGATAAAGTATTAGGCCGGTTGGCCCAGTGAGGTAGGGGAGGCTTTGTAGACTTTTTGGTGGACTTTATGGGCTTCGGCCCGACAAAGAAGAGGGACGTGATTTAGACTTTTTTCTCGAGTCTTTGGGTCGTAGGGAGAGAGCCAACCTAGTGGGGCCCACCGGTGGGTCTCACCTCTTTTTTTTTTCTTTCTTTTTCTTCTCCTCTCTCCTTCTTATCCTCTTCTTCCTTTCTCTTTCCTTCTTTCCTTCCTTCTCTCTCTTTTTCTTGCTCTGCTGCCAGGAGACAAAGGCCGGGAGGGAGGGGCGCCGGCCGGGCGAAGGCGTGGCAAGGGCAGCGGAGCGGCGCGACGCACTGGCGCGGCTCGGCGCGGGGCTGGCGGCCAGGCGGCGCGGGCGCGCGAGGGTGGCAGCGTGTGGCGCGCGGCCAGGAGGCGGCTCGCGCGGCGCGGGCGACGGCACGGACGCGGCACTAGGAGCGGCGGCACGCGGCCGGGAGGCGTGCACGGCAGGGAAGAGGAAGGGGGTTGGCTCGGCAGGGGAGGAAGAAGGAGGACTGAGCAGGAAGAAGAAGAAACAGGGGAGAAGAAAGTCAGCCACCTCGACGCGACGAACTCCGGGACTTCGGTTACTCGGCTCCGGTGTGGTAAAAATGGAGTGGTGAATCGGCTGAGGTACTCCATGGTAAGTTTTCTCCGGTATTTATACTGCCAGGGTGATTCGGGAGGAGGAACTTGGCGACGAGAACGTCCATTGATGCACCTGTGCATGTTTCTCCATCTACAGGCTCCCCTGGCGATAGTTGTTGCCTGACTTGCTCAGCGAGCAGCGCGGAGCGGTGCCTAACTCCAGCGGAGAAGACGGAGACGATGCCAAACTCTCACTATGTACTGGCAGGACGGTGCCTAACCGTCGGTTTTACAGGAAGCTTAGGAAAAAAAATGAGGGCAAAGAAATGTGTTTGAACGAGTGTTGGATGAACCTAATTAACTTGCCTCACTTAATGAAAATGTAAAGAACTACGCGTGCAGGAAAAAGGACAGATAATCGCCGGACGGTAGAATTCCAAAAATATTTTGGAATACTTGTACGGGAAGGAAATGACTATCGATACGTGCGCAGAAATATTGATTTTAATATGCACACGTATAGGAAATATTGGTCAGGTGGTCGATGTCTAAAAATAAATATTTTTTTAGACTCTCTGGATGGAAAGGAGATTATTTGACGACATGGTTAAAATCTCAAAATTGAAATTTCAACCGTACGAATTTTTGGAAAGGTTAAGGAGTGAAAATTCGAACTGCAAAATTCGAATAATGGAATAATGGAAATTAATTTTGGGAGATGATATCACGATCAAGATTCTGGGTTCACAAGGGAAAGAATCAATTGAGATCTTTGGCAAAAAATCCTAAATACACTCAAAGAACCAAATTTTTGAAAATAGGATTTTTAATAAAATATTTTTTTTTGCCGAGACGAAAATCGGGACGTTACAAAAGGCTAATAAAAAATAGCTACCATAGGATGAAAACAAAGGCAAATAACCACTCCGCCGACAAAAGAAGATATACAACTTGTCCAGACAACAATTCTATTTAAAAATTTTTATCCAAAATTAACGAAAATCTACATTACATTATCGTAAGCTCTAAATTTCTGCGTGCAAGATGAATGGATTCCTTCTTCTTGTCACATCTTTGTAAATTGGCCCAAAACCGAAGCCGATATACTGTTTCAAAGAATACCTGCATATAATATTTAGTTGAAGATTTGTCAAAACCATATCATTCATACTAAGTCATAAAGCGCAATATAAAGCAAATACTCCTATTATATTAATATAAGTTTTTACATATATATGACTATGGATTAACACTACTTTTTTAAGTAAGGACAAAATTGCTCATGTAATACGGTCGCTAAAAGTTAACTCTAGTATCACCCTCGAATAATAATTATTATCACAAATTAACTTTATAATAATTAATTTATTATTCATATATATCTCAAATAACGACCACAATTTATCCGCCGGCCGGCTATTCAACCATTCGACTAGCGCACAATGACTTTACATAAGTATCACAAATTGAATCGAAGAAATTAAATGAAATTTAAAGTAAATGAGAATGGATCGCGATAAACGAGAGCTGAGACGAAGGCAGGTGGTGACATTGAATGTACTGTATGCCACTGACTACTCGGGGTAGCTGGAGGTATCCGGCATGGCGGCATCTTGACGTTGTTGGAACTCGAGCAAAGCCGGTCAAACTTCATCTCCTCTACGACACTGACGGACTCTAGATTCTAGAAACGACAGAGGGCCTCCTCCTTGTGTAATGGTGGAGCTGCGTGTACTGTGGCTGCCTGCCTACCTCTGCAGGCTGCAGCTGCTCCAGAGAAGCAGGGCCCGTTAGTCCATGCAGTACAAAGTGTGTGATTCTTGCTGTGGCCATTTCACATACGCGTGCAGGAAAAAAACTTATCAAACTTTAATAATAGTATTAAATTTTGGTATTATCAAAGTTCAATAAAACAAGATAAGAATATATAGGTGATGTTTAGTTTAAGGCCATACCAAAATTTTGGTAGAAGTTTTGAGTTACAAAGCGTACAAAGGTGATATTTGGCTTATTTGGTGATGCAGATCCAAGGCACTGGCGACCGGGCCCGCGAGAGGAGGCCGAAGCTGGACGACGACGGCGAGACAAAGGGAAGATGGCTGCTCCTCGGTGGATGTCACGTAGAGCGGATTGGGTTAGCACGATCACATCAGGGTGTCAGGGAGGGGATCGGTCGGCCAGATTTGGGCCGGTGTGGTGACCAGTCGACGTGCCTTGAGGATTTTGATAGGTGTGAAAGTGACGGCGGCTGGGAGATAGCACATGGGCGCTGGTGGTTGAGGTGGGCATGGCAACTGTCAAAGTTGACTCATCCTCTCTATCATCCCTCTTCCTCTCTAGGGAGCTCCTCCCCTACTATGGCCGATCCTTCCGGTCGTTGGGAGCTCCATTGATGAGACGATGGCGGTAGTGGTAGGGGTAGGGGACGCTCTGGTGGTGTGGCTTTGTGGGATCTAGCAGGAGGCGGCGATGGTCGTACTGTAGACCCAACAAAGCCAGGTTTGGTCTGGCTGGTGGTGGGGCACCAGTACGGTTAAGTTGCGTGCAAGCGGAGGTTGTTTGGGTGATGGAACTTGGGGGTGGCAACGACAGGTGCAAGAGAGGGTGCGGTAGGCAAAAGCCAAGCTCAGGATTTCCTGAGTTGGAAATGGCAAGATCTTCGGACATTGTGATCCCCTTGGGGCATTGTCGAGCTACCACCCTTCCTCTTCCTGATAGGACTCTAGGTGAAAACCCAGCTTAGTTGGACGTGAGATGGTGGCGCCTAAGGCGTCATGACCTCCCTAGAGGCATAGGTTAGGAGATCTTCGTTCCTCGTCTTAGCTTGGTCCTCGCCAATTTCTCGGTTGTTGTCATCAGGTTGGTGCAAGGGACAAGTGGATCTCCTACTCTCTCATCCTCTCTCTTCTCAACCCTTTTATGTGAGTAACCGGGAACCCGTGGATGACCTCTTATGTGGCTTCGGTGTTTGGCGGGGCGTTTGCAACCCTCCTTAAGGTCTAGCGGTGATCGGTCACGCTTAACGACAGCTGGCTCGATGCTAACGCTTTCTCCTGGTTTGTGTGAGGAGCTGCTAGCAGACGGTGGTGGTGTGTCTTGTTTTTTCTGGTTATAGCCTTCCAGGACTATAATCTTGTAATTTGTTTCTATTATATCAATATAAAACTACACTCTGTTTGGTGTTGATTTTTTTTTTAAAAATATTTTGGTAGTGCCAAAACCTTGAGAGTTTTGGCGCTACCAAAATTATTAGCATAGAGTGGTAGTAGCATAGAGTTTGTACTTGTATGAGCAAAATTGATTGCAAACCAAACATGCATAAGATACTATTGGAGTTGATAAAATTTTGGTAGAGGAAAAAAATATTCTCAATCCAGACAAGCTCAAAGTTCCGGAAATTATTTTGATAGGATTGTGTTGATAATGTTATGTTTAGTTTATTGTCTTGCTAAATTTTTTTATACCAAAATTTAAAAAGGTTAAAAATGTCAACAAAATGAACAAGCCCTAAAGTATTAATAGCATGCTTTTCTTTTCTTTCTTTCTTTTCCAAGGGGATACTAAATTACTAATGGCTTAGGAGTATTTGTTTTCTCATGTTAGGATGCACACACCCTGAACGCAAGCAAAGCACATGCAGCCATGCAGGTGGACCTCTTAACACACACTCACAAAAAACGAAAGTCAGCGACAAATCTCTAACTTTGCTAAATTTCTACCGGTGATGATAAAGTAGAGAATGAGGTAGGCAGTACTAGATGAAACTAGAACACATACCCAATCGGTGCCTCCAAGAGATGGAGGTTGCAGCGTCCATGTTGCTACAATGGAATCTTAGTCTGACCTTGTAAATATGACGCCAGATATTGCTGGGAACTCGCCGAAGAAAACCGAATCTGCCGGTGCTACCTTCAGCGATTGGAAGCAAGAAGTAGACCTTGCCTCCGCTGCTTATCTGCTACACCCTTAGCAATTGGCGGCATTGGAAGACCCGGAGATGGGCACCCGAGAGAGCTACAACAACGGTTAGATACGCCAAGATGAAGATGATGGACATCGACCACCATGTCAAACTATACAAGAAAAGGAGGAAGTAGAAACTACATGATAAAGCCAACCACAAGACCAACCTGACTGCTCTCTTGACCCCATTCTGCCCATCGATGACCGACGAGAGTTGGAAGCAGAACACAAAGGGGCTTAGGGGAGGAAGATGTTGGGAATTGACCTCCTGGCTAAGGAAACCGAGGGTGGATCATGCAAAGCTTATTCCCACCTGATCAACGCGATTAATTTCCTTAACTACAAATTACGAGCATTGCACGATAGAGCCTAAATTTTTTGTTTTGGATTTCTCTTGATCTCCCTCACTGCAGTACTAACATGGGAGACTGGTCGTGAGAGAGGATGCTCTCTCATGACCATCTTATCCCTGACACCAAAACCCTACCCCGATCACTTAGGTGCTAGAGAGAACATGCGATTGTCCCTGGACAGTGTAGGTGGTGGCCAGAGGACGCTGCCACCCTAGAGCTAATCATCGGCAACCACTTCGTTGTGTCACTGCTACAACTACTTTGCCTACAGATGCTAGAGCAGTTTGACGGTCTTGTTGTTCCTCTACCTCCACCCTGGATATTACCGATAAGACAACAAGGATCGATTATGCTAATGGCTTCTCAAAGTGCCGGGCAGTACTTCACCTCCAAATTTTGTACTAGGGTGGTCATGTTTAGGGCTAAACACTGAGATTAGTAGATTAAATAATCAACAGAAGACTCTCAAACTCCTTTTTTTTTTGCGTCCACTCTTGTCGAGGGAAAGTGACCTAGAAGGCACATTCTTTCTTGAGGCTATGCTGGAACCTATTCGAGTCTCTCATCCCCTCTATGTGAAGCCTTTCTATTAGTATGTAGAGACGATCGACTTGATTACTTAATAGAAGTCCTTATATAAGGTGCTTTCAAGTATGCCCCTGAACTTATATGATTCGATCTGAGCCAATACATTCTGATATATCGACCTCTAGGAACATACTTATGTATGGCTCCTCTGCAATGTGCTCTGCCACTAGCTACTGGGGTTGTTTGGCCACAAGCAAGAAAATGAATCCTCTTTCTTGGAAGAAGAACATGGAGAGGAAAATATTACTTATTAGAGAAGGAAAATAAGCTCGATGCCTGTTATTAAATTGGGGGGGGGGGTGATTGAATTTGGGAAAACGGCTAAGGTCTAACATGGGAAGAACTTTAAATGAGAGGTGATTAGAAGAAGAAAGAGTACCTATAAGTACACTTATTTTAAGATATAATTTGAATTCTGCCCTAGATAGTTATTTCGCTCCATCGCGTCTCCCCTATGTGTGGGTGTGCGGGCCATCGAGTGGACCCCCCTCTAGCTGGATGGTTTTCAAAACCTGAATTCAAAAATAAGTTTACAAAAAAAAAAATACTAACAAGACAAAAAACTACTCGATGTATTAGTGTATATAAATTTTTTACATAGAAATATATAAATGAAAATTTAGCAAAGTTTGTGTATATAATTGAGCCCAATTATAAAAAATTTATACGCTCAAACTTTATACACGTGGGCGACAAGGAAATGGTTTGCTAAAAAGGAAAGAAGGTTGATTCATCCCGTGTAAAACGAATTGGGTTAGCATGCTTAAAAAAAAAGAAAAATAGCCCATGAAATAAACTTTAAAAAAGAGAAATACCGAAACAACGTGGGCAAAAATTGAAATGAGCTGATTTGATCTCGCGGATTGGACCACGTGCGATCGATCGTCCATTAGCATTTTCGGGTCATTATGCATTGATCCTGTTTATATTATGGTCTTGTTTGGCATAGCTAAAAATCCTAGATTCACACTAAATTTAAGGTTTGTATTTTAGTGGTTTAAAGTTTTATATTTTATTAAATAAAACAAAATGATACATTCAAATGTTATATCAGATGCATGGATATGTGGACGTCTCCGAAATCTCGGCATGCCGTGTGTGATCACCGGTCACCACTGTCTAGATGGACCCACATGTCAGGCGCTGCTTTCCTGTCTTCCGTTTTTTTTTTTTTACCAAAGAAATCTCCTTGTCGCGGTTCGCGAGTTGCTCGTCTTCCTTCCCTTTCAGTCTGCTTCTCTCCCTCCCTTCCGTGTGATGTTCGAGCGGCGATCGCATCGCCGGCGGCGGCAAAGGTTAGCCCGTCTCCCCCCCATCTCTCTCATACGCGCGTGGCGCGCTCCTTCCCCCTCGCTACCAACCGCAAGGAAAGTAGATTCGAAATCCCGTCACCGAAAAATCAGATAGAATAATGCTAGATCCATTGCTGTATAGTTCCTGCATAAGAGAGAGTATTAGAAAGAACGCTGGTGCTGATTCGGTCCACCGATGCGACCGGTTTAACTTCTGGATCAAATTATGAGCACTAGTTGTCTTTCCTAATGTCATCACTGGGTTCAATGGCATTTGGAAGACAACTAATACTTCCTTTCCGTTTCATATTATGTCACTTTGACTTTTTTTCCTAGTTAAATATCTTTAGGTTTGACCAATTTTGTTAAAAAAAATAGCAATATTTATAACATCAAATTAGTTCCATTAAATATAACATTGAATATATTTCGATAATATATTTGTTTTGTGTTGAAAATGCCGCTATATTTTTTTCTATAAACTTGGCCAAACTTAAATAAATCTGGTTAGATAAAAAGTCAAAATGACTTATAATATGATACAGATGGAATAGAAAAAATATCATGCTTGTTCTGCTCATAGGGCCACTGCATCGATGGCTGGCAGAAACTGTTATGGCACTGATGGCCCTTCAAGATAAGCTCCTTTGGTAGCCTCATCTGATCATTTCGCTTGTTTTCCCACACTGACCAAGGTAGAAACTAGAAAGAATCCCGTCGCGCCATGCTTGCTCTTTGATGCACCCACATTACTACCTAAATGGCTACAATTACATGCATACTTAAACAACTCAGGCCAAATCATGGCCTAATATCAACGATGCGAGAACAAATGAAATGGCAAACTTCATTATTTGTACTAACAGTAAAGCTTCAAGATTACTTTCAAGTGATCTCTATCGGATCAACTTGGCATTGCTCACGAGGATTTGCTGCTGTGTTGTCTTCTGCGCCACATTTTTTCTTGTCCCTTGTCAAGAAACTAAACATGTTGCAAGGATGCAATCAGGTATGAACAAGACTAAGGTTTCTGGCATTTATTGTTGTAGCCTGTTGAACAATCGTATTTTTCTTTAAAATTCACTTCTTCTATTTTAGTTTGCTCAAGTGTGTAGTGATGCTATTAAGAGTGCATGATAGTTGTGACTGGTCACCATGAATTCAAATACTTATCGCTAAAGCATGTTCTTATTGACACAATTATCGTGAGGCAACGTAGTTGATACATAATTGACACAATTATACAATGCATATAGGGATACATAGTTGTATTACACACAACATACAATCACCTATTGTTTAAAAGACAGTACATAACATTTGAGAGTAATGCTTTTTTCACAATAACTGAGCTCGCGCCTTTGTAGCAACAATATATCACACCTTCAACCACATGGTGGTTAATTTATAAGCGCATATCATCTGCATGCAAACATACGAGTCAAATGAGCAACTTTGCAAATGTTTTGGATATTATCTCTAATAAAATGAGTAGTAAATTCTATTAAAGACAAGTAACTGGATAATGGATTGGCTATGGAAGTATAAGACCACTCTAGAGCTAGATGCACTTACTTCTATGCCCAGGTTATAGCGGGAGGTGCACGGCTTTTAGGGATCTCAATTTTCTTCAGAGAGGAGAATCTCTTAATGAAATCTGGCAACTCCTCGAATTGTGGGCAGTCACTAACCTTCAGGTATTGCAGAGAGGAAGAAGCTGATGCAAAGCTATCTGGAAAGGTCTTAAACTTGGGAAGTCCTGCAAGTTCAATTGATTCGAGACTCTTCAGCCCACCCATTGCTTCCTCTGATTCCATCAAATCTAACTCATCACAGTTATGAATCACCAATTTCTGAAGGGTGACAAGCCGGTTCATGCTGGAGGGGAGAGATGGCAACTTTGGACAATTAAAGACAAATAGCTCTCTGAGTGCACTGAGGCTGCCAAATCCTTCTGTTAGTGATGTTAACATTGGGCAGGCACTAATCTGTAGAAATACCATGGAAGTCCAACCACCAAGGGCATCTTTAGGTAAATATTGTTGCTTAGATGTGAGAATTAAGTACCTCAAGCTGACAAGTCTTTTCACATCTCTTGGCAGCTCCTCCAGTTCTTTGCACCAAGCGAGTTGAAGTGTTTGTAAATTCACTAGCTTACACAGAGAATTGGGTAGGAATTTTATCTTCATATTCCATTGAAGATCTAGGTACCTTAGGTGCTTCAAATTTCCAATTGAACTTGGTAACTCCTCAAACTCAACTTCAGAGAAAACCAAGACTCTTAGGAGTGTGAAGGTTGCTAAGAGATCTTCAAGAAAGGATTTGCTCACAGTACCATAGTTATGCCTACATGCAAATGTCCTTGCCTTTCTTGCCCTTCTCAGTTGTTTTGGAAATTTTAGTTCTGTAGTGAAGTCTTTGTGGTCCCACACTAGGTTCTTAACTCTTTCAGTGGTACTAAAGTTTTCACAGCCAACCATAGCATGCTCGTTTTGAGACACAGATATTGCTAGATCATGAACAAGGCTATGCATTTTGCAATGTGAGATGGTGCCATCATGATTAAAAACGTAGTCCTGGAAAAGAGATCTTCCAGCAAGCTCACTAAAGTATTTCTCTCCCACTTTTATTGCCTCCTTAGTTCGGCTAGTTGGATTCAATAGACCCATTGCCATCCAATACATTATTATAAGTTCTCTGAAAATATCATAGTCCTTTGGAAAAGTGGATAACCAGGAAAAACATGCTTTTAAATCAGATGGAAGTGCATCATAACTCAGTTTTAATACTGACAAGATATCATCTTTACCTTTCTCAGTACTCAGTAAATTATTTTCCTTTACTTCTTGCCACATAGAAATGTCTTTTCTAAACAATAGGGATCCCAATGTTCTAGCTGCCAAAGGAAGGCCATCACATTTCTGTACAATGGATTCTCCAATTTTTAGTAACTCTCTATCCTTTGCCTTTTCTCCTCTGAAAGCATATCGAACAAATATTTTCATGCATTCTTCATGTGGAAGTTTTGGCACTTCATATGGTTCTAATGTTTTCAATTCTGATGCAATTATTGAAAGACGTGTGGTGATTAAAATCATGCTTCCACTTCTACCACTCGGTAGTAGGTTTATCAATTCTTCCCAGTTGACATTATCATTTGATATGTCATCTAACACTAGCAAGTATCTCTTGTCCCTTAAAAGCTCATGAAGTTTCTTTGTTATTGCTTCTAGGGTTAATTGGTTATTGCTTTCACCGTTATCTGATTGTATGATTATATTTACAATATGTTTTAGATCAAACGCATTAGATACAGATGCCCATAGCATCTTATCAAACTTTTCTTTGGTTGATTTATCATTAAATACCAGTTTTGCTAGGGTAGTCTTGCCTACACCTCCCATTCCAACTAGTGGAAGCACTGACAGGGTATTAGAATTAGATTCAGCAGCTTCTGAAATCATCTTCACAATATCATTTTTAGCTTTATCTCTTCCAAACATATTTTGCTCGCCTATAAGGGAGTGTGTTTCTCTCTGGGCAAATTGATCTGAAGGCATGTCTATTGGTTCTTCTTTCAATTCAAAATCTCTTTTAAGCGCAGCTATTTCATTTAGCCTTTCACGGACCTTTCTTATTTTTCTTCCCAGTTCAAAAGGAAAGATGATTAGTTGAGCAAAATAAGTGCAGATTTCACCTTTTCTAACTTTCTGCTGCAACACTCGCGTCCCAACATCATCCAGAACATCATCTATGTCATAGACAACATCTTTGAGATTTTCAAGCCAATGCTTAAGTGAACTATGTGTAGATTGCTTCCTTTCTGCATCTTTAAGAACAGCACAAATAGCTCCCAATGAGTTTTTCAACTTTTCCAGCTCACTCTTAACATTCCAAGCAAATTTAATGTCATCGAGAGCATATTCAACAGCAAATGTGGTGACCTTTGACAGTATTGATGAAGCAAAGACAGACAGCACAGTCATTTCTTGAGAAAAACTACTGCATAAGGAAAATGAAATATTTAGGGCCCATGATGCTGTTACAACAATGTAAGAGGAAACATTGATACAGAAGAGCATTTGCGATTATTGCAGTGCTTTTTTTCTTTTGAAAAATGAAGAGTAAAGAAGGATAATTAATTCATTGGTGTTTTAAAAAGTGCTGTTGGTAGTTGAAAAAGGAAATGAACAATCCTTATTTTGATCAATTCATTTAGTATTCCATCCATTTCAAATTACTTGTCGTTCTAGCTTTGTCCTAAGTAAAACATTTTCAATCTTTAACTATCAATTGCTAGAAATTCGTATAGTTTAGTAATATGTGAATTATATATTATGAAAATATTTCTCATGGTGAATCTAAAAACATAAATTTTATGATGTTAAACTATATGAATTTCTAGAAATTGATAGTCAAAGATACTAATGTTTGACTTAGGACAAAACTAGAAAGACAATTAAGTTGAAATATAGGTATATGTAGGACTAATTATAAGAGTTTCCATTCCAGGTGAAAGCAGTGTGTGCTTTGGACAGAATATGGACAATTGTAGGGATGAATTAAATGTTATATATTATAAAACTAATGGATAGCTTTAGCTTATAACAAGTTATTTAAGAAATGCTGATGTAGAAAGCTTTTGGAGAACTTGTACTTTTGGAAGAGTGGCATAAATAATCCCCATATAATTTGTCCCCTGTGATCTAAAGAAAGGGTCCTTAGTTGTCAACTTAATGGACATAAAAGATATTCTGCTTCAATTTTGTTTACATTTCCAAACTTAATTATATTTTTGCAATGTAACATTCATTATTTTATTCAACGAGATTTTTAATGTGTACAAATCATTACTATATATTTCTGGAGTCGACTATTATACCAAATACGAAATGCTCTGCGTTCTGGGTATTGAAACTTCAGGTTTTGTTGCTCAGAATATTGAAAATTAAGGTTTTTGATCTAGCAAAAGGAAAATCCAGCTCCTGGATTTCAATCATAAATTTAGCCCATATTTGTTTGAAATAGCTGGGGGCATACACATACTCACCGTTATTTCTCGCTTAATGTTGCTGTGAACTTGTGAAGCCTGATGGCTATATTCAAACAGAAGTACCAGACTTCTATCCACTTTACTGCCACAACATGGTGCTAATTCTCATCAGGAACACCAAGATATACATTATACAGTACTGAAACTGTCACGTCGACAAAAAGAGAAGAACATGTATTTAAATATCGATCTGCTGCATCTGCACTAACAAATCTAGTAATGCAACAAGCAAAGTTACTTGTACCTTATAGAATCTGGTTTGCTGCTTGTGAACTCTTGGTGAAGGGACAAGGAAGTCTGCTAGTCTGAAAATGCAGGTGCTTAATGTTTGCTGAAACTGTCATTTGTAGTTCCTTAACTCTTAGGGCAGCTTCTTTGGGCCCTATTAATACTCCCTGAAGCTTGCTCTTTCATTAAGAAAAGCATGTCAGTCTTCCTAATTCCTTCCCTTTTTTCAGATAATATAGCTTCTTTGACATCATCTTCTTTGACAAAGAATAATAATGGAAAGTAGAACCTCATAGGAGAGGAATACAGCTTTGCTTGCTACAAGGATCGGACTTTTCATTCCAAAGAACATATGGGCCCTACTGGGCCAGAAATTTTTCCTGGGCCTGCTTGTCAGTTGTCAATGCTTGTTCATAACATTCTTAGGGTGAGTTCTTCCCCCTCCTTTCCCAACTCACATCTCTCTTTTTTTCACGCGCACGCTTTTTAAACTATTAAACGGTGTGTTTTTTGTAAAAAGTTTCTATATAAAAGTTGCTTAAAAAATCAAATTAATCCATTTTTGAAAAAAATTAGCTAATACTTAATTAATCACGCGCTAATAGACTGTTCCGTTTTTCGTCCGTACTGTACGTGTTGGGAAAGCAGGGAAACAAACAAAGCCTTAGAAGTTAGAACATTACTAGTTTATTATCGGAAGAGAACTTGTGATGAAGGAACTCCTTCCATTTTATGCTGTAAGAAATGCAAAGCCAGAGGATACCTCCCTTAACATCTGAATTGATGATCCTACAAGAAAGGCTTTGAGGTCGCTAAGATGCCAAGCAATCCTTTTAAAATAATTTGTTCAAAACAAACAATTTTGCAAACTGGTGCGAGCATGATGGTGCATTCAGCATTCTCATAGGATTGGCTTTTTCTTAAATCAACTTGCAAAAATTACATCTGAAAGAACTTGTAAAATTTTTATTTTCTGAACTAAACTCATTGCAATTTTTTGCATCTCAACCAATAACCATGCACACAAATGACATATCAGATGGGCTGAGTTGCAAGGCAGGTTGGTCTATGTGGAGTATGAGTCTGCATGAGCCGAGAAATTAATTGAATGGCCCATGTGCTTTTGATCATAAGAAAATGGAGTTTGGCCAGCCCATGTATTTCCGGTTTATGTATCTTGGATCCAAATTGGCATTTGAAATCTGCTAAATTTTGGTAGATTGTGCTTTCATCCCCCGAATACCTAGAGTGTACACCATTCTAGTCCCATGATCAGTGGCTATTATACGCATCCATAACTTTGCCATCACATCTACACATAATACACATATAAATTATTCACATAACTTAGCGAGTGCACAAGTCATACAACATAGATAGGGCCAACCGGCCAAATGGAAGAGTTTAAACGCAGCGGAAAGAGTAGCAACATACAAGTTCTTCAGTATGCCCATCTACCAAACCACCATAGGCAACCAACTAGGAATCACCGTGGAAAGAACCATCATCGAAACCTCCGGTACCCGGCGCAAAGTACTCGTCACTAAGCATCTCATGTCCTGCATCAAAGTCTAAAAACAACAACAAGAGGTGGGTCAAGTGATATGTTTCAATTTTAGCCTTTGACTGGTTTGACTGAATTATTTGAGGTACCAGATGAGTTTATCAAATTATGCCAATTTAACTAGGAGTTTTTCATAATGTATAGTAATTTTGTGAATTTTTTCAGGATTTTTGCACACACATAACAATTATTAAAATTATTTCAAGCTAGTTTCAATGAATATGAATGAAACGATGAATGCATGAAAAATCCATAAACGAGCAAAATAATCTCAAAAGACAGAGGGGATCCCATTTCACCAATTAAATCATGTATCCAAGGTTTTGCAATTTTTGGGTCTATTACAACCTACCCCCTTCAAATGAATCTTGTCCCCGAGATTTGCTAGGCTTAGGAAAAGAAACTCGGGAATTCGGTTCTAAGATGGTCCTCTCGCTCCCATGTTGCTTCATCAGCAGTATGGATGCTCCACTGAACCTTGACCATCTTGATTGTGCGGTTGCGAGTGTGATGCTCATACTCTTCAAGAATACGAATCGGGTACTCCTGATAAGAAAGATCAGGTTGAAGGTCGATGTGCTCCAATGGAGTGAGCTTTATAGGAACTCAGAGACACTTCTTGAGCTGAGAGACATGAAAGACATCGTGCACATTTGAGAGTTGAGGTGGTAGCTCCAATTGGTACGCTACTTCTCCTCATCGAGCAAGAACTCAGTATGGACCAATGTAACGAGGAGCCAACTTGCCATGCACTTGGAAGCGGCGAGTGCCTCGCGGTGGCGAGACCTTGAGATAAACAAAGTCACCCACCTCAAAGCTCAGTTCGCGGCAGCGACGATCAACATAGCTCTTTTGACGCGATTGCGCTTCCCTAAGCCGTTTGCGAATCAATTCAACATTTTTTCCGCTTCTTTGATAAGAGTTGGTCCAAAGAATTGCCTTTCGCCTACTTCAGACCAGTACAAAGGTGTTCTACACCTTCTCCCATAAAGAGCTTCAAAGGGAGACATTTGGAGGCTTGCCTGATGGCTATTGTTGTAGGAAAACTCGGTGAATGCCAAGCATTTCTCCCATTTGGTGTTGTAGGACAGCACACAAGCTCTAAGCATATCCTTCAAAATCTGATTTGTACATTTGGCCTCCAGTTTGAGGGTGAAAAGCTGTGCTAAGAAATAGCTCGGTTCCAAGTAGCTCATGCAAGCTTTTCCAAAACCGTGAAGTGAATTGAGGGCCACGATATGAAACAATGACCTTTGGTACTCCGTGCAAGCGAACAATGTGAGTCATGTAGAGCTCAGCAAGCTTTGCTCTACTATAGGACACATGCATCGGAATGAAATGAGCCACCTTGGTCAAACGATCGACGATAACCCATATAGAGTCATGCCCGTTCGGTGTTCTTAGAAGACCAGTGATGAAATCCATCCCAACCTCATCAAACTTCCACTCGGGGACTTTCAAAGGTTGGAGTAATCCCGCTGGTCGTTGGTGTTCTGCCTTGATGCATTGGCACACATCACATATAGCAACATAGGCGGCGATGTCGCGCCTCATGCTAGGCCACCAATAATAGGTGCGGAGGTCTTGATACATTTTGGTGTAGCCGGGGTGGATGGATAGTGGAGTTTCGTGTGCCTCTTTGAGGATGAGCTCTCTAATTCTTGGATCATTTGGGACATAGAGTTGCTGTCCGTGCATGATGATTCCATCGAGACATTCAGAGAAACTAAAAGTGAAGCCTTCTTTTATTTGTGCCTTGATTTCAGCCACTCATTTGTTAGTGAGTTGAGCAGCCTTAATATGAGATTTAAGGGTTGGTTGTAGCGCTAAGGCCGTGAGAAAACCATCCTTAACCACTTCTAGGTTCAGCTTCTGAAATTCTTCATATAACGTCAGTTGGTTGGCCAAGAAAGAAACAGTGAGGTGATGAAGCTTCCGACTAAGACCATCAGCTACAACATTGGCTTTACCCGGATGGTAATGGATGCCAAGATCATAATCTTTGATGAGCTCAAGCCATCTTCTTTGCCTCAAGTTCAGATCGGGTTGAGTGAAAAAATTTTTTAAACTTTTGTGGTCGATATAAATTTCACACCGGTTACCGATCAAGTACTGGCGCCAAATTTTTAGTGTATGAACCACGGCTGCCAATTCCAAGTCATGTGTTGGATAATTGACTTCATGAGGTCGTAGCTGACGTGAGGCATAAGCCACAACTTTGCGCTCTTGCATCAGCACACATCCGAGGCCATGGTGTGATGCGTCGGAATAGATATCAAAGCTTTTGCGAGTATCGGGCATCACAAGCACTAGGGCTGTTGTGAGCCTTTTTCTTCAACTCTTGGAAACTTGTTGACCACACAAATTTTGCTCTTTTTTCAGAAGTTGGGTCATTGGCCTAGCAATTTTGGAGAAGTTATTGATCAACCGGCGATAGTAACCGGCTAGACCGAAAAAACTTCGGATCTCCGGGACAGATTGGGGTTGCTTTCAATTTAGCACATCCTTCACCTTGCTCGAGTCAACGGAAACACCACCTTCAGAGAGTACATGGCCTAGCAAGGCAACTTCCTTCAACCAAAACTCACATTTGGAAAACTTCGCATACAAGCGGTGTTCACGAAGCTTGTCAAGCACCATACGCAAGTGTTGCGCATGCTCTTCTTTACTCTTGGAATATATGAGGATAACATCAATGAATACCACCATGAACTGATCCAAATACTCCATGAATATCTTGTTCATCAAGTTCATGAAAGTTGCAGGAGCATTGGTTAGCCCAAAAGAAACCACGGTGTATTCATACAAACCGTAGCGGGTGGTGAATGCAGTTTTTGGTATGTCCTTCGGTCGAATTTTGAGTTGGAAGTAACCTAGCCTTAGATCAATCTTAGAAAAGATTCGAGCACCAGTCAGTTGATCAAAGAGGCCATCTATTCTAGGAAGTGGATACTTGTTTTTGATAGTGGCTTCGTTTAAAGGCCGGTAATCCACAGACATGCGTATGGTTCCGTCTCTCTTGGGTGCAAACAGCACCGGACAACCCCAAGGTGATGAGCTAGGATGGATGAAACCCTTTTGTAATTGTTCATTGATTTGTTTCTTAAGTTCTACTAGATTCTTAGATGTCATACGGTATGGCCTTTTAGCGATAGGTGCTGTCCCGGGGACTAGATTAATCACAAATTCAATATCACGATCAGGTGGCATACCTGGTAGTTCATCGGGGAACACATTTGGATATTCACACACAATGGGCACTAAATTTAGCTCCAGAATGGAGAGGGAATGGAGTGAGGGCTGCTATGAAGTGGAGGCACGATCAGAAATGAAGTTGACAACTTTTCCATCGGTATTGACTAAAGAGATAACTCTATTGGCACAATCGATATTTCCTTTATGCTTGGACAGCCAATCCATACCAAGAATGACATTTAAACCTAGGGAATTTATTTGGATGAGTTCAGCTTTGAATTCTACCCCATTGATGACAATCCCAACTCCTAGGCATATTCGTTCAGTTTTGAGTGTAGATCCGGGTGATTGAATTAGCATGGCCTTATCTAACAAGTGGGCTCTAAGATTTTATTGTTTAGCAAACCTAGTGGATATGAAGGAATGAGATGCTCCAAAATCAAATAAAACCAATGTAGGGGACGAATGAATGATAAACATACCCAACACCACATCAGGTGCATTGTCGGCCTCCTCCACAGTCACATGATTAAGACGACCACGACCAAAACCTTGTCCTGGCTTGGGGACAGTTCGGCCTCCTTGCTGCACCACACGGCCACGATTAGGACCACGTGGCTGCTGCTGAGCAACTTGTACTTGTGGGGGTGGCACCATTTTCTTCGGGAATGGGCAATTGTTGGAGTAGTGGCCCAACACGTCGCAATTGAAGCAATTGACGTTTGCAGCTCGGGTATGAATACCGGACGGCTGTGCCACGTGGTTGTATGACTGAACCGCCGCTTGCTGAGGACGTGGGGTTTGTCCTTGTGGTCTTGGAGGCGGTGGCGCTGAAGATTGAACGCCGGTGGGCTGCCAAGTACGTGGTCGTGACAAACCGCTGCTTGCAGATTTTTGTGCAACCCACTTGTGTTTGCGATCTGTGTATGCGATCACCTTCTTAGCACTTTCCTCCACGCGAAGTGCTTTGTCCACCAGGGACTTCATGGTGGGGATGTCATGAGCTGAGAGCTGATGCTTTATCTCTGGGTTCAAGCACTCGTGGCAAAGATTGACTTCCCTAGCTTCAGTGGTCATCTCCTCGGGCACATACCGAGAAAGATAGTTGAACTTATTGAGGAAGTCCATGAATGACGTGTTGTTTTGTTGCAAGTTGCGAAACTCCTTCCTCTTGATCTCCATGATACCCTCCGGGATGTGAGCGATGCGGAACGCCTCCTTGAAAACACTCCAAGTGACCGGTACACCTTGTGGAAGGACAGTTTTGTAGCTTTCCCACCATGCCGCTGCTACACCTTGGAGGTAGTAGGCAGCGTAGGCTGCCTTTTCTTGGTCATTGCAGTGGCAAAGGTCCAACTTTCCTTCGATGTCGCGGAGCCAATCATCGGCGTCCAAAGGATTAGTCGCCGAAGAGAAGTTTGGCGGATGTGTGCGCTACACTTCCCCCAACTTTGATTGGGCTTGACCTACGTTGTTGATGAAAGCGGCACCAAGATTCTTGGTGTTCTGAACCATCCTTTCAAAAAGACGGTTTTGCATGGCGAGAACTTGAGCCATGGTAGGTTCCTCACGTGGCTCCTCATGTGCAGCTCCTTGTTGGCTTGTACCGGTCCCTCCCGTGGTGTTTTCATGACCGGGGTTAGGGAGGCTGGGATTTGGAGGATTTTCTTGGGGCTGCTATTCACTGGTAGCAGTGGCAGCAGCGAGGATCACGTTCATGGAACGAGTGTTAGGCATCCTGCCATAACAATAAAAGATTTTGATAGGGCAATGTGAGATACCGAGGTTTAGCATAAGATACATGTCCCAGCTATTTAACATGATACAACATGTATAAACCATGATCTAAAACTAAGTTTGGTGCATTTTAATTCCCATATGGACAACAAGCATGAAGATTAGAACAAAAGGCGTTAAATTAGTATGGTTTGCATAATCCATCAACCCACAAAGTCATACAAGCAAAATAACCATAAGAGCCAACATCTAAGCATTACATCACAACGTTCTCATACTTAGGAGCGCACCAAAAGTACGTAAATATAGCTCACACTAGCCAGCCTACAAGTGAGCACTCCCATTTTCACTACAAGTTGCTACATCTAGGCATCACCGGAAGGATTGCTTGAAGATGAAGGGGATGCACGTGGAGAGGGCTCCGGTGTAGCCATGATCAAGCGATAGTAGAATCCTTCTCAAAAGTATTCATATGCTGGTCCATACACCACAGCATCACCAATGCGAGCAGGAGCAACCATCATGCGACAGTTGCGACGAGATCCCACTCTTGCGGGTGGCATTGACTCCACACGCTCATAGCGACTAGTGGGGTGTGGTAGGTCCTCCACGGGGGCAAGCATGGCATCCTCTCCATAGAGTATCTCAGGAGGGAAATTCACCAAGGGAGCTAGTGACGCCATAACTTGATCAAGCATGACAATCCTCCCACATGCTCGAAAAAGCTCTTCATGGAGAAGTGCGAGGTGCTTGTCCAAGGACATCACCAACTCTGTAAGATGGAGAAGTGGAATGTTGGGCTCTTTGTGTACATGATTTGGAAACCGGGGATAGTTTCTATGGGTGGAATGCGCCAGCCGGGTAGGAAAGTAACGGAAATGAATTGCCATTTCTGGTAGCTCATGACGGAGAAGGGTGATAGCCTTGTAAGCAGCTTCATCGATTGCTGAGAGAGCATCCCATCCCTGACCAAGACAATGGATTGGAGCCTCATGCTCAGTCCTTCCTCGAACGAGAACCTCAGCAAAAAATGCCGTGAGGGAGGAGCTTTCCTGACACGTGAAAATGTTGTACTCAGCTGGTTGGGTGAAGTTGACCTGCTGCATCATCAATCATATAGTGTGCGAAAACGTGTTTGGAACATAGCCACCGGTATTAGTAGGAAGGTACCCAATTGACCATCTACAAAATGAGGAAGAGGATCTAGTTAGTGACCTTAATTGAGATTTAGAATGAATTAGAATGAAGAAACTACTAAGACTACCACAATCTGTCCTACGCGTTTTCCATCCAAGAACAGAATCCAACGAGCAAGCAAGAGGCCCACAATCACATTAAAACTTTTATATTTATATATCTCATGAAGTTTATTAGCTACTGTAAAGATTTCACGATTTTTATATGCTCAAATTTTTCTAGAGAAATTATTCAATGCTACTGAACCAGGTTTGTCAATGTATATAGCAGGGGCTGTTCAAATTGTTAGACCATGTTATATGGATTTAAAAATTCATGAAAAATTACCAGAGTATCCTACATTAAGTCTAGTAGCTACCCAATTTTTGGCGGAATTTTCACAGCAACAGAGCACCATCAATAATAATCACAACCTGGCTCCAGCCCCAAACTACCGTTGTTTCACCTACGTGGTAACTATTCCATTTGAATGTTTCAAAATTTGAAAACAAGGGTCAATATTCAAATAGCAATGCAGCAGAGGCAAGGTTAAGGGGTTGTCTTTATTATTTTCAAGGAATTTTGTTAAGGAAAGGATTTTCAAAACCATGCTTTTGGCTAGCTATAGAAACAGGTTTTTGCAATAGTTTTTGTTGGTATTTCGAAAGCTTTCACAAATGAATTTTCCAAATCGCATTAAATCATTTTGGTACTGTTTTGAAGCAGAAAGAGAGGATTCAATTATTCACTTTCAGGAAAGCTCATTTGCAAAGGCTAACAATCATTTTCAAAACTAGAAGAAGGTTTAAATCGAAAGAACGATTTTTTTTTTGTGAAAGCAAATTCCTAAGAGAGGGAAGAGTAACATCAAACTACTTTTATTTTTACAAATAATTTTGTTAAAAAGTAGAAGGTTTCAAAATCAAGACCTTAGTCTAACGTCCATTCTATCTATGGCTTCCTACAATCAGCGTGGCTCTGATACCAAAACTGTCGGCACCCAGGGATGGAATTCTTGAATACCTGGAACGTACACCATACTAGTCCCATGATCAATAACTAGTACACACATCCACAACTTTGCCATAATACACATACAAATAGATAACATGGTTAACATAACTTAGCGAGTGCACAAGTCATACAACATAGATAGGGCCAACCGGCCAAATGGAAGAATTTAAACGCAGCGGAAAGAGTAGCAAAATATAAGTTCTTCGAGATGCCCATCTACCAAACCACCATAGGCAACCGACTAGGAATCACCGTAGAAAGAACCATCCTTGAAATCTCCGGTACTCGGCGCAAAGTACTTGTCACTAAGCATCTCATGTCCTGCATCAATGTCTAAAAACAACAACAAGAGGTGGGTCAAGGGATATGTTTTAATTTCAGCCTTTGACTGGTTTGACTGAATTATTTGAGGTACCAGATGAGTTTATCAAATTATGCCAATTTAACTAGGAATTTTTCATAATGTATAGTAATTTTGTGAATTTTTTCAGGATTTTTACACACACACAACAATTATTAAAATTATTTCAAGCTAGTTTCAATGCATATGAATGAAACGATGAATGCATGAAAAATCCATAAACGAGCAAAATAGGGGATCCCATTTCACCAATTAAATCATGTATCTAAGGTTTTACAATTTTCGGGTGTATTACATAGTTATTTGATATTTAAGGATAATATTTAGCTAAGCTCTTAAAAACCCTAACAGCAAAGGAAAACAAAAACACTAGTGATGTGATGATAAATCATGACGCTCATAAATACTATATTTACGCTGGATTTTAATCTTTTGAGCCAGGGACGGACACACAGTGGGACTATATTATTGCCTGTATACATGAATAGCTGAGCTGGCCCAGAAGATGTTCTAGGTGTTAAAAAACAATAACAGTTCGAGCTAATTTCTCCCGTTCTCCTGCCCGGCCCTTGACCAGTTATTTCCCTAGCTTCAGCCTTCTCGTTGCCTTGCTCTGTGTCGGCGCCACACAAGGCAGGATGGCGGCTTTGGCTCTTCCCGTTTGAGCTGGTGCGTGCGCATGTGTGTCTATTAATAAATTTTTTTTAAATATATATTTTAAAATCAGAAAATGGTAAAAATACTAACCATAAACTTATTTCAACTTAAAATTATATATCGGAAGTTAATCGAATTATGTCCCAAGTGTAAAAAAAATTGAAGTAAATTTTGTAAAACCCCACATAACATATTATGGTCCAAGTTACGCATTTGACACATGGCACATAATATAAAATTTCACAAAATCACGTTATTGATCATTTTGACTTTTATCTATCACACTTTTGAGTTATTCAAACACATCTCAAATTTACGAGTGTTTTGTTCATCATATAAATATTACATCCGCTTTTTAGAATTTTAATATATGAGTATGTCAAAATTATTAACGATGTGGTTTTATGAAACTTAAAAACCATAATACCGGGTTTTATGTCATATACCAAAATTCATATAATTTTATGTAATTTGAATTATAATTGATGAAGTTTTATGAAATTTACTTAAATTGATTGGAACTTATTATTTTACTAGGTGAGCTCCATGACCATTGCTTGATGGTCCCACGTGTCAGTCTCCTGCTTCCTTTCTCTCTACCTCGCGGATTTGCTCGTCGTCTCTTTCTCCGCTCTCTCGCCGGCTCGCAGCTACACGGTCGGCGGCGGCGGCGGCGGCCGCCGGCGGAGATGGATGCTGCGGGGGGCGCCAGCGCTAGCCGTCGTCGACCGTTGGATTCACCGGGAGCCATTCAGTCCGCGGCTCTCCCTTCAGCCAACGGCGAGCGACGATCCCGCGCCGCCGGTGGTGGCCATGGCGGCGAAGGTTAGCCTGCACCTAACCATCTCCCTCTCTCTCGCACCTTCCCTCGAGACCAACCGCAGAGGAAGTGGATTCTGAATCCAATCTGTGCAAATCAGATAAAAATGCTACTAGATTCATTACTGTCTACGAATTTCCCGCAAAAGAGCGAGAAAATTGATCCCCAAAATAGATAATCTGTCTAATGCTCGTGCTAATTTTGACTCAGTGACTCGGCAGATTTGATTTCTAGATCAAAGTATGAGCGGCCGATGTGCCATGCTACCACTGGCTCAGTGAAATTAGGAAAGATAATTAGTAGTAGAAAAGATCATTTCTTGTTGTATTGATATGACCTCATTATCAGTATCAGATGAGTGTTTATCGTATTAAGTGTGTACAGTATTAAGCTCCCTTGGTAGCCTCATTTCGTTTGTTTCCCCACCCATGCCGAGCGAGGTAGAAAGAAGGCATAATCTCTATCTAAATGCCTACGATTAAATGCATAGCACTGAGCAATTCAGATCAAACAAATGAAATTGCAAGCTACTACATAGTTTGTGCTAGCAATGAAACAGCGAGATTACTTTGAAGTGATCTCAGCCAGATCATCCTGCTCGGTGTCAAAGCAACTAAAATTACAATCAGGGTTCTTCCAAGCAGGAAAGAGACTCTGCAAGAAAAGATCACACTTGTTGCAAGGATGCAAGCACATTTGAACAAGACCAAGGTCTCTGGCCTTAATTGTTAGACCTGTTGAACAATCATATTTTCTTTTAAATTCACTCATTTTATTAGGAGTAATGTACATAATTACATATGACCAGTTACCATGAATAATTCAAACGCTTATAGCTAAAGCATGTTTTTATAGACACAATTATTGTGCAGCAACGTATAAAATGCTTATAGGGATACATTGGTGTATTGCACGGAACACGCACAGCCACCTATTTTTTAGAAACAAGTAATAAGCAACAGTACACACAGAATTGCAGAGTGATATTTTTCACAATAACTGAGCTTGCACTTTTGAAGCAAAAGTGTAGCACAACTTCAACCACCATGGTGGTTAATTTATAAGCGTATATCATCTGCATGCAAACATATGGGTCAAGTGAACAAGTGTGCAAATGTTTTGAATATTATCACTAATAAAATGAGTATTAAAAACTATTAAAGACAAGTAACTGGATTATGGATTGACTATAGAAGTATGGATCAGTCTAGGGCTAGCTGTACTTACTTCTATGCCCAGGTTATACTGGAATATTGACGCCTTTCAGGGATCTCAATTTTCTTCAGAGAAGAAAATCTCTGAATGAAATCTGGCAACTTCTTGAATTCTTTGCAGTCACTAACCTTCAGGTATTCAAGAGTGGAAGCAGCTGATGCAAAGCTATCTGGAAAGGTCTCAAACTTTGGAAGCCCCACAAGTTCAATTGATTTGAGACTCTTCATACCACCCATTGCTTCCTTTGGTTCCATCAAATTTAACTCATCACAGTTATGAATCACCAATTTCTGAAGGGTGACTAGTCGGTTCATGCTAGAGGGGAGAGAGGGCAAATTTGGACAATTAAAGACAAATAGCTCTTGAAGGGCACTGAGGCTGCCGAATCCTTCTGTCAGTGATGTTAACATTGGGCAGGCACTAATCTGTAGAAATACCATGGAAGTCCAACCCATGAGGGCTTCATTAGGAAGATATTGTTGCTTAGATGTGAGGATTAAGTACCTCAAGCTGACAAGTCTTTTAACATCTCTTGGTAGCTCCTCCAGTTCTTTGCACCAAGCAAGTTGAAGTGTTTGCAAATTCACCAGCTTACACAGAGAATTGGGCAGGTATTTGATCTTCATATTCCATTGCAGATCTAGGTACCTTAGGTGCTTCAAATTTCCAATTGAACTTGGTAACTCCTCAAACTCAACTTCAGAGAAAACCAAGATTCGTAGGCATGTAAAGGTTGCCAAGAGATCTTCAAGAAAGGATTTGCTCACAGTACCATAGTTGTGCCTACTCGCAAATGTCCTTGCCTTCCTTGCCCTTTTCAGTTGTTTTGGAAATTTTAGGTCCTTTGAGAACTCCTTCTGGTCCCACACAAGATGCTTAACTCTTTTGGATGCACTAAAGTTTTCACAGCTAATTGTTGCATGCTCATTGGGAGATACAGATATTGCTAGGTCATGAACAAAGCTATGCATTTTACAACGTGAGATGGTGCCATCATGACTAAAAACATAGTCTTGGAAAAGAGATCTCCCAGCTAGCTCACTAAAATATCTCTCTCCCATCCTTATTGCCTCCTTACTTCCACTAGCTGTATTCAACAGACCCATTGCCATCCAATACATTATTAAAAGTTCTCTGAAAATCTCATAGTCCTTTGGAAAAGTGGATAAGCTGGCAAAACATGCTCTTAAATCAGATGAAAGTGCATCATAACTCAGTTTTAAAACTGACAAGATATCTGTGTACGGGATATTTGTTTCCTTAACTTCTTGCCATTTAGAAATATCTTCCATAGACAATAGGGATCCCAGAGTCCTAACTGCTAAAGGAAGACCATCACATTTCTGTACAATGGATTCTCCAATTTTTAGTAATTCAATATCCTTTGCCTTCTCTTCTTTGAATGCATATCGAGCAAATACTTTCATGCATTCTTCATGCGGAAGTTTTGGCACTACATATGGTTCTATGGTCTTCAATACTGATGCAATTTTTGAAAGACGTGTGGTGATTAAAATCATGCTTCCACTTCTACCACTCGGTAGCAGGTTCATCAATTCTTCCCAATCATTAATGTTATCATGTGATATGTCGTCTAACACCAGCAAGTATTTCTTATCTCTTAAAAGTTCATGAAGTTTCTTTTGTAGTGCTTCTAGGGTTAATTGCTTATTGCTTTCACCACTATCTGATTGTATGATTATATCTACTATATGTTTAAGATCAGACACATTAGCTACACATGCCCATAGCATCTTATCAAACTTTTCTTTGGTTCGTTTATCATTAAATACCAGTTTTGCTAGGGCAGTCTTGCCTACACCTCCCATTCCAATTAGTGGAAGCACTGACAGTGTATCAGAATTAGATTCAGCAGCTTCTGAAATCAACTTCACAATATCATTTTTAGCTTTATCTCTCCCAACAATCTTTTGCTCATCTACAATGGAGTATGTTTCTCTCTGTACAATTCGATCTGAAGGTGTGTCTATTGGTTCTTCTTTCAAATCAAAATTTCTTTTAAGTGCAGCTATTTCATTTAGCCTTTCACGAACCTTTCTTATCTTTCTTCCCAGTTCAAAAGGAAAAATGCATAGTTGAGCAAAATAAGTACAGATTTCACCTTTTCCAACTTTCTGCTGCAATGCTCGTGTCCCAACGTCATCGAGAACATCATCTATGTCGTAGACAACGTCTTTGAGGTTTTCCAGCCAATGTTTAAGTGAACTAGTTGTAGATTGCTTCCTTTCAGCATCTTTAAGAACAGCACAAATAGCCCTCAATGAGTTTCTCAGCTTTTCCATCTCACTCCTAACAGTGCAAGCAAGTTTGATGTCGTCGAGAGCATATTCAACAGCAAATGTAGTGACCTTTGAGAGTATTGATGAAGCAAGTACAGACAGTGCTGCCATTTCTTGAGAAAAAAACTACTGCATACAGAAACTGTGAAATATTTAGGGCCCGTGGTGCTGTTATAACTTATGACAATTTAACAGGAGATATTGATACATAAGAGCATTTGCGCTGATCGCAGTGCATTTTTCTCTTTGGAAAAATTAACAGTAAGGAAGGGCCATTGGTGTATTTTAAAGACTGCTGTTGGTAATTGAAGAGGGAAAGAAACAATTCTTCGTTTCGCCAGATTCATCGAGTATCAATTATAACAGATCCATTGCAGAGGAAAGCAGAAGTGTGTGCTTTAGTTGCCAACTTAATGGACATAGATGATAATTTGGTCGGGTCTTTTGTATTTCCAGACTTAATTTATATTCTTATAATGTTATATAAATTCTTTTAATGTTTATTGAATGCGCTGTTCAATGAGATTTTTAATGTGTACAATGACAATCATACCAAATATGAAATGCTCTGTAGTCAGAATAAAGTTCTATTTCAGGCGGCCTGCTCTGCTTCCCTGTTGGAAGCTTCAGTTCTTTTTTATGAAGATTAGAAATTTCAGTTTTTGATCTAGGAAAAGGAAACCCAGCATGTGAGTATGTGACTTCAACTATAAATTTAGCCTATATTTATTCGAAATAGCTGAGGGCATGCTCACTAGTCAACTACTATTTCACTTCATGTTGTTTGAACTTCTGAGGCTTGATGGCTCTTCCCAATCAGTAGTATCAGTCTACCAGATAGCAGAGATAAATTGCTTCTCTCTACTTTGCTACGTCAGAATGATTAGGACATGTCAAAATTGATTTCGACCAAACAAAACGATGGTTCACTTTTAGATATAGCAGATGAATAGTACTCAGATCAACTGTTATGTCACGAAATGAGAAAACATGTACATGTAGTAGTGTTTAAACATCTATCTGCATTATAAATCAAAGTAATGCAACAACAAAGTTTTCTTGTACCTTAGAGAATCTGGTCACACTGTTCATGAAGAACAGAAGGATCAAATTTGAAATGCAGAGTCTGCAGTTTGTCTGAAATGCAGGCGCTAATAAACTGTCACCAGCAGTTCAGCCTTAGCTCTTAGGGCAGCTTCTTTGGGTCTAATTAATACTCCTGGAGCTTGCTCTTTCATTAAGAAAAGCATTACTTTTCCTAGTTCCTCCCCTTTCTTCAGATAATATACCTTTGGAAATGCAGCAGAACATTATCTCCCCCCAACAAAAAGAAAAAAAAGACAAAAGAGTAGAATCTCCCACGAGAGGAATACAGCTTTGCTTGCTACGAAGATCTGTGTTTTGCTTACAAAGAGAGACAAATAGTTGATAACATATGTGCCCTACTGGGCCGGAAAATTTTCCTGGGCCTACCTGTCAATGGCAGTTCAGCCTATTAGAACAATAGATTGTTGGAAGAGAACTTATGATGAAGAAACTCCTTGCATTATATGCAGTAACAAATGTAAAGCCAGAGGATATATACTTCCCTTAACATCTGAATTGATTCTCCTACATATAGGGCTTTAAGGTTGCAAACATGTCAAGCAATATGCTATTCTCCAAGTTTCACTCAGATGCTAAATAGCCAAATCCCTCTAGAAACAACTTAAGAAAACAATTCGTGCAAACTAGTGCGAGTATGTTTGTGCATTCACATAGGTTTGGGTCAAGTTTTGATTTAGATTATCGTCTGGGTTATTGTCGCAAATTATCTATTTGATTATAGTTATAAAGTTAAGTTAAATATTTTAGAAATAAAATTAATAAATAGTTTAAAGCAAATAGTCTAAGCACTGCTGCAAAATAACTTTTTTTAGATAACATATTTTTGAAGTATGGATCAAATAATTTATTTCAATAATCTGGTGAATAATCTGAAAAGAGTTTTTTTCTTTAATCAACTTGAAAAATTACATATCAAAAAACTAGCAAAATTTAGATATGAAGACCTTACTCCCTCTATTCCAAAAAGAATACAATCTTAACAATTAAATGACAAATTAGTAGGAAAAATGACCTAGATTCCCCTAATTAAATAAGAGGTTTGTTGAGAGTAGGAGATTGGTTGGAAGAAGATGATGAGAAATTTGAATAAGGGCTGGTTGGAGGAAGAAGTAATACTCTATAATTGTTTGTTTTTACAAAATTTGAATAATAGGATTGTATTCTTTTTGGGAGAGGGTGTACACAATTTATATTTTCTCAACCAACTCACCGTAAATGTTTTATCATCTTAACAATGTACTTAAAGTGAAAGAAAATGGGCACATATTAAAAGGGCTTGGTTGCCTGATCCTTGATCCAATTGTCCTTCTTGGCAGCTCGGCCTGTCTAAACTCCAGAGCATGAGTATGATGGGGTGAGGAATGAATTGAATGGGCCATGTATTTTCTATCGCGAGCGAATTTTACAATGGATGTCCCATGTTAACTCTCTCTTATGTATCTTGAATGCAAACTGGCATTTAAAATTTCATGAATCGGTATGTTGCTTCAGTTCATGTGGGAGATATTACGAACCTCTATAATGTTTTTGAAAAGGATTTTCTTTTGCGAAAATTTAAAAAGTTTTTTTATTGAGGATTCGAGGAAAGCTCTACCTATCATGTATCTATAATTTTTGTACCGAGAAGATTTTTGTAATTTAATTAGTTTTCTTTTAGAACATAGAGGATCTCTCTAAGAGCATTTTCAAAGCTATACAACGGACAAGTTCAGTTGACATGAACTGTCATCGACATTTAAAGTTTAAACATGCAGCATACATACAATTCTTTAGGAATGAAGAAAATATGGAGACTGGCAACTGTCATAAACCATTCCTATAGTCTCAAAATAATAATAAAAAAACAGAGAGTATTTCATGCATGCCAAAAGCTTAGTTCATAAACAGTGAGATGCTTCAGTTTTATTCCTGCTGACATATGGATGGTCAAGGGACTTCCTAGATACCAATTGATGGTCGAGAATTTCTCAACGGGAAAAACTAAAGAAAAGGCAACCCAACATACTATATATATGTGTTTGAATGGCAGCCGACACTCAGGAATAATCAAGATACTAATACGCGATCAAAATTGTTAATCAGTTTCATGATTCGACCGATCTCAAAAGCTAAGAACACGACTAGCTACAAGCATGCACCGCCACTATATATAACAGCACTAACACCCCTACACAAATAAAGAATTGATCACAAATGGAGGAGATTTCTGAATGCAAAACTTTACACTGACAGTTCCATGGCATATATATATTCTAGTTAGCTTCCTAGCTAGAAAGTTACTGCATCTATCACACAGATGCAATAGTCGTAGTTAAGTTTATTCTCTCTTTCTGTTTCAGAATATTCGTGTGTCACTCGAGCAAAAGCAAGAGAAAGATTCGATCCCCTCTATTTAATTCCTTCCTTGCTTTCACAAGTTACGTTTCTACTAACTTAAGAAATGGCTGGAACAAAATCTAACATGGTGTACACTAATGGACACTTGCATTTATTTGCATGAATATTACACCACCAATTGAATTATCTTTTGTTTTTTTTATTTTGGTCATATGGACGCTGAAAGTATCTAAGAACTTATTTACATCCAAAGGACAAGAAAAGGAAGGATCCATGCACGAGAGAGGCTAGGCATGCACCTAGAGATCGAGTAGAGGGATATGTAGTGCTCAATCTAACTAGATAGTTTAGCCACTAGAACTAATTTTAATTCAAAAAGTGAAAGAAAAGGAAGAATAATGGACGGAGTACTTGCAGCTAAATATCCAATGGTCTTAGAATTAGGAGGCGAAATTAAATTAAAGCATGCCGAGGGACAAACTGTCAATCAAGGTGCTTCAACTTGCAATGCGCACTTGAGCATATGGCAAACCAAAAGAAATGTGATATGATTAAGTAACACCCACTGGAACACCCCGGCGGCATATTAGTGATGAACACATTTGCACCATATTTTGATGAAGCCTCCTTTGATCTTTGATTAGGAGAAGCACCAAGTAAGTTGATATTTATGTGTTGTAAGCTGATGACAGAGCACCAAGTTGGTACTGGCACGCGATTAGTGATGATTATCAGATGACGGTCTAGAAACCAGCTTGTTTTAGATACCATAAGATACTCTTGAAAGACCTTCGCCTTTCCATAATTAAATTGCATGAAATTAATAGATCGATTAGGATGAGGATGCGTGCATTCCTAGTCGTTTACTGGACCTGGTGCCATGATGGCAAACAGGTTGGTGTTGGGATTTCACAGGGATCAATCGACTCAATCAACACACGCGTGAACTAGAACGAATCATCAAAGTTTTGTCCGTTGTCAGAAATTTTGCTTTTTATTATTCTTTGGTGCTTCGTTCTAAGTTCTCGCGTAGTCGCGTACGTTGTACGTTGATTGAGTCGTTCGATCCCGGTGAAATCCCAACAGTTAACGATATGGCATTTGCTGGTTAGATACAAGATGATCATAACCAGTGACGAGGTTGTTCTATATATGGTGTGGTCTTGAAGCTGTGGTAGCTCTTCTTGGGGTCAAAACCACAAGGGCATATGGTCGTCACTGGTTATCCAGTGACAACATTGACTGGATCCATCGATGTTTCCTTCTTGAAGTCAGTGACTCAAATTAAGATTCAATACATGAGACCTTAAGATGAAAACCCCGGATTTGATCTTCTCTTGTAGGCGTTGCAACAAAGATAAATGTTTTAACATTTTTTTTAGCAATTGTCATGCCTGTGTGGATGATTAATCAGCTCCTAGTTCGATAGTGGGGTTGTATCTTTTTTACCCTTGTTGCTAGTCATGTGATAATTTTACTTTCATGTTATTTTTATTTTTGCCAGTATTAATGTAATAATTTTTTAAAGCTTAGTGGTGTAGTAGCTGTGTGTATATCTAGTTGGTAAAGAAGCCGAAAGTTAAACTTCCTCTATGGAAAAATTAAGAAATTACTTAGACTTATTGGCATAGATTGCTACGTATACCGATAAGTCCAAGTTTGATTCCCCCTCCATTCAAATTTGATCCCCTCCATCCAAAATTTATAAAGGCTTTTTTTGGCTTATGAGAGCTTACAAGACAAAAAGTAGAGGACTAAACAAACAGATAGCTTTCCAGTTGTTTCTTTTATAAAGAAAAAAAATCCGGAAGTCATTCTTGCACTATAGAGTCAAATGTTAGATTTAATTAGCTTTTTTTTTTACTTAAGTGAGTTAGTTGGGACCCCACCCGTAAACTTGGAGGGTTAAATGTCACCGGTTTATAAACCATAAAAGAAAAGTCACCTTAAAAGTTTAAGCCAATAAATCAAAACCTAAACTAAACAAGGTGTCCCTATATATGTTTTAGTCTAGACATTCTATGGCCCCGTTCGAATGTCATGAAACAGTGAAGATAAAAAATAAATTTTCGTGGCACGCTTTTCAAACTCCCAAACGGTACGTTTCGTGCGAAAATTTTTAATATGAAAGTTGCTCTAAAATGTTAGATTAATCCATTTTTCAAGTTTGTAATAATTAAAACTCAATTAATCGCACGTTATTGTCATCTCGTTTTGCGTGAAACACTTTATCTTCATCTTTATCTTTATCTTCAGGACTTTCAAACACCATCTATAGCTAGAAGAAACTAATTATGCTATGCAAGCCTTGCAATATACTAGTACTGTGTGTGAGATTGATCATTGACTAATATCAGTCGTACGTTACAGGGTCACATCACCTCATCATATTTAGTACTCCGACAATCTATCGTTTGAACTCCGAGAATTTCTTAGCATCCAAACCCAACCCCTACTGACCTCGCTACATACACTGATGTCAAACCTATCCATATATTAGTAAATCGGTCACTACGTATATATAATTAATCACACTGGCAATATTTCATGGACTGAAGTGGTAATTCTTTTACCCATTAGCTAGCTATAGCCTTTTCATCTAGTTATCCTAACAGATAGCCTGCTGGACATATCTCTATCCGATCCAAATCTCTGTTGGTGGCAAGAAAAACCACATCTTGATACGTACGTGCCTTCATTTTCTTCTTGAGGTGATAGCTACCACCTTTAATTATCACTCAAGAAGGGGACAGTTGCTCACTCTTGCCTGCCGTTTATTTTGAGCCTTTAATTATATAGTTTCCTTCATAAATTAACCAAGTACCATTATGTAGTTTCAAATAGTTGTGGCCACAATTACCGCATGATCTGATGATGACGATGATGTGCAAGGTGCCACATGTGTGCATGCACCTGTGATGGTGAAGAGAGAGCACAAAGCAATGGACATGGACATGCAACGGTGTGTGCAAGTGATGACCACCACTACAATCCTTCGATCTTTCATTCCCTTTCCTTTTTGTACGAATGGTAGATATCAAGCCATGGAGAAAGAGGCAAAAGGAACACTGACAAGTACTTCTCCCAAATGATTAATGTGTTTGTCTAGTATCTGCTAGGTACTATTTAGGGATGGTTGCTTGCTAAACTATATATGCTACATTTGAGTTAGGCTAGTTTGATTTTTTTTTTTACATAAGTGTTTGGTTGAAGCCAAAAATATGGCATGCCACAGTTTTCTACTCCTATCGCCCTTATGTCGTACACTCACTTGTTAGTAAAAATTTGCCTTTTTTGGTGTCACAAAAACTATGGCATATTATATCACACTAGTGGCATATAGAAGTTTGGCGAAGTGAGTAAACCATCCAAACAGCATCAACCTTACCAATGCAAAAGCTAGGCATCCTGAAGTTAAGTATGCCGCCCACTGTTTTGTTTTGTTATACTTTATATTCAATTTTGCAAAGCATGCATGGAATTGGGCTGCATTCAGCAAAATTAGAAAATAAATGCAAGCTTGACTGATAATGTCGCTTGTTTGTAGCCGACACTCAATACAAACTATTCGATTCTTAATTTTGACCAGGAAGCACTAAGAGCTAGTACTGTCTGAATTGCTAGAGTCCACTAGAGAATTAAATTCTCTATGAAGGTACACTACTATAGAACTGCTGCTCCTATCAGTACCAGTTGGATTAAACCCGATGCTAATGAGGGTTTCACACCCCCTAAACCCACGTGCGTCCTAAAGTGGCAATAACTGGCACCGATTACGACTCATTAGTGTTGGTTCGGAAGAAAAATCGGCACTAATGTGGGAGTTTGTAGTTCACAAGTTGCACTGGTTATGTGTTAGGACGATTGCTTATATCACCAAAAGGGTTCATCCCATCTGTACTCAAATCCACCCTGATGTTTCTCGAGTCTTGTATAACCTGTTGACATACCTCCACTGAATTGAATCTATGGTGTGCCTAAGCAAAGCGTCCACCTTTCGACCCATTTCATGCCAACGAACTAACTCAACCTCCTTTTCATTGAGAAACAATCATCTAAAACGATCCGCAATCGGAAGATACCACACAACCTTTGCATGACCATCCTTATTGGACTTCTTACCATCATCACTACTATTCTTTCGCTTGTACCGAGAAGCACCGCATGACAGGCACTCATCCAAGTCATATTTTCCTTTGTAGTACAATATACAGTCGTCCAGACATGCGTGAATTCTTTTAACCTCCAATCCCAATGGACACAATACCTTCTTTGCCTCGTATGTCCTCCTGGGCAAAGTGTTTTGTCCTGGAAGCAAGTCTTTCAGAAAAATTAAGCAGTTCTGTGAAACTCTTATTTAACCATCCACCACTTGTTTTTAGCTCCATAAGCTCTAGGTTGGAAGACAACTTTGTATACTTTAGTTTGCAACCTGGGTAAATAGACGTGTCTGAATCCGTCACCAAACTAGTGAACTTCTCCTAGTCTCTTTCATTGTACGCTAGAACCTCAACATCCGCAACATTGCACCAAGGGTTTCATCATCGACAACAAACATTTCACCACCCAATGGTGACGGAATAAACATGCCATCTCCATGTTGTTCCTCGTTCTATCCATCGATTGCTGTATTACTAGTAGGTTCTTGCTCACCATGTTTGGTCCAACAAGCATAATACAACATGAATCCTATACGTACCATGTGAGACTATAACTAGACTATATCGGTAAATATATTCTCATTTCTACAATAGACACACGTATATACCATATATTGCTTGCTCCTTCTAGATTTGTGTCATTCTCTACCACATTCAAGAACTCAGCAACTCCATCCCTATAGTCTTGGCTCAAGCAATTACTACTGTACATTGACTCTCGATCCATTTGCAATACTAAAATACTTCCTCTGTCCCATATTAAGTTCAATACTAGCTTCTTTCATTTGTCCTAAAATAAGTTTATAGAGTAATCATTGCATCAAAGTTTATGAAAATAAGGAATAGTTGTATTGGGAGTAGATAAAGTGATGAATAGTTGTATTGAAATTTGATAAAGTGGGGGTATTCTGTAGGATTGAACAGCAAGAACTAAGGCAACAAGAGGGGGGTTGAATGGTTGGAGTACCCAAAAACCCAAAACTTTCGCGGAATAAAAGTTACCCTCGAATCTGACGAAGATCGGTCTGACCGGAGTAGATGCGTCGGTCTGACCACCTGAAAACCTTCGGTTTGACCCGTAGTAGCTCCGGTCTAACTGCCTGATATTGCCTATTGTCGCCTTCACTGCATCCGGTCTGACCGCCTCTGATCCATCGGTTTGACCGGTGCAATGCCGTTGGTATGACCGGTGTCTCGCCGGTTGGACCGCTGCACACAAGCAAACACAAATGAAAGATCTCTCAAAAGTAGATTGAACTTTATTGTAACTATATGTGTTTATAAATAGCAACAACAATACTCCTCTGAAAAATCTCAACTAAACTCGAAACCCTAACTTTTCTCTAAACTCAACTTACACAAAATCAATACCGAGAGGCCTCAACCTCCCTCTCTATTTATACCCATAGATCCACAGCCTAAAGCCACGAATCCAACTCATATAAGAAGTTCTAATCCCCTAGAAAATCCCGTACAAGAAATAAACTTTACAAAATCAATGATATCAAATTTGGACTTCTTCCGAATTTGACTCTTCATTCCATACGAACACAATATCTCCATCTCATAATTACGAATTAATCATAGATATACAAAGAAACAACCCAAAACCAAAACTAACAAAGTGTCGGCCGGTCAGACCGTCGGGCTGGCCAGTCCGACTGCTCGCTACACTTTGGTCTGACCGGCCCAGCCTAGCCGGTCTGACTGCAACCGTCAGACAAAAAGCAATCATGTTCATTATCTGAAAACCACACATCTTCAAAACCACTTCACCTATTATCTTCAAATATCAAAATCAAATATCTCAAATACCAATTGTTCATCACAAATTAATAATCAAAGCACACTTTGATTTTACATATTCTAGTCTTTTGTTGTCTTTATTGGTGTGTGTGAGATGGGTAAAAAATGAACTTATTTTGGAACAGAGGTAGTACAAATAATTATTCATAATAATATTTGTCCACAAAAATTTTAGTACAATGTAACACTACTAAACACCAACCTAGCGAGATATCAACTCAAAATTCTTTTCTCAGATTTTATAGCAAAAATTCGCCGTTCTAACACTCCTACCTGAAAAGGATTGTGATAGCTTACAATGAGTGAAATGAGGTATATATTGGTAGCCAACATATCTCGGTCGGGTTGTAAGCTGGAACTCGTCACAGATTTCACCCGACACCTTTGACGGGTCGTATAACATGGCCCGTCACAGGTAAGGAGTCATCGCTGTCGGTCATGCATTCCGAACCGACATCATGTGATCTCTGTCGGTTTAGAAAGTCAACCTGTCACAGATGACCCCCACCTATGAAGGGTTATGCTGTGAAACCTAGCCTCAAATGTGATTTATTTTGATCTGTTAAAAGGCGAATGCCTCCGTGACAGGCCTCTAGGCCGCTTCACAGATATGTATTAGTGAAAAGAAAATTAAAAATTTATTTTTTTTCCTGATATTTCCAGATTACATGGCTCCCATTGTAATCTAGCTTGTGCCTGCCGAAGGAACACCTACTGAACTGGCCAGTAGTCTCTGTCGGCAAACTTTTCATGGTTCCCGTAGCAAAAGCTAGCACTACGTGCGTACCTATGACATTTTTTATTTAATTAACGAGGATTACTTTTAGGTAATTATTTCCTCCATTTAAAATATAACAATTTCTGCTATGTATATAAACAACGGTGTGTGCAGATACTACATAATCAGAAATTATTATATTTTTGTATGATGCATAGTACTATGTAGGAACTTTACATAATTAAGTTTTCTTTCTTGCTGTAGCTCGTTCTTATTATCTCTTGTGTTAATGCTACACACTGATAATGGTGCGCCTAGGCCATGCGCGTGTATCTATTGGATAGAAGATCTCCGTGTTTCTTCTGCTGCTAGCGCCGTTGTTAGTGCGTGTTAATTTAATTTGGAGCTTTCGATGGTCGTCGTACGTAGGAACAAATTAAGCTCTGCTCTGCTGCTCAATTAAGTGCAGAGAAATGAACCGGTTGAATATTATATTACACATGATTGCTAGTTTACGTCAGGATATATACATATATGTATATGCGCTCTAGCTAGCCTAATGCTACTAGTACGTATCTAGCTAGTATGACGAAATGGGTATATCTCTTCATGCACGTTCTGTGTTCTAGTTGCAGTGTCAATCAGTGAAGGCATATTCATGATCGATCCCTGCCAAAGAAAAATTAAAGGAAGCATAAATTAATTATGTTTAGCGTCATGCAATTGTAACATGCGAAGTCATGCCAACCATTTCAATTTGGTGCAAACTATATATATTGTGGTGTAGCCATGCCAAACATTTCAATTTGAAAACACATGTAAATGGAACATAAGAAGTTGAGGGGAAAAAGATGGCGGCGTACGTATGTATTCAGTGTACGTACAGTGGATATATAGCACCTGTAAAATTTTGCAACTTCACATCTATATAGCTAGGAGTATATATATGTACTTGCTCATGACTAGCTTTGGCCTATATATGGTGTATATATGTGTTTTAATTATTTTGCTCAAGTCGCCTTTGAAGTAATTTCCTAAATGTACAATAATTTGAAATTATAAACAAAATGAAGAATTAATTAAGTAAATTAAGAAGTATATCAATATGTGAATTATAATTTTTCCAATAATATTTCATGAATAAAACCAGAGTGTTCTGCATTGCACTACTCCCATGATAGAATATGCTTAAAAAACAAAGAAAAATAGAAGAGAAAGGCTCATATCTTTCAAGATGATCGGGATCAAGTAGTGCGCAATGTCTAACCAATTATTATTTCAATAATGTATATATTACAAAGAGAAGAGTATTAAAACTTCTTTTTAAATTTTTATTGACAATTAATATTAAACAAAATAAATTATAGGAGACCGAAATAGGTCAAAATAAGGTATAAACTTCTCAAAAAAATACGTATAAAAAATAATGAAGTATTTTACATTATAGATCTCGATGCTACTAATTAGCTAAAAAACCTTAAAAACACACTCTTCAGTTCTGTTTTTACTAGTAGTAACATATGAGTTCTACTCGAGCCTTTCTTACAGGTCCTCGTCCTACAGGTGCTGGACAGACGAACACATATCTGTTCGGATCTTTGCATCAACGGTGAAAAAGAAAAAACTCTCACTACTCTCTAACTTCAAGAGTAAGTTTAATAGTATTGTCAACTATTAGCTTCAAATTATCTATAGCCAATTTAATAATTAATTCATATAATAGTTATCTATAAATATAAACAACATCATTAATATCTGGTTTCACTTCTCATACACATAATGTTTTGAAGTTTGTACTATAGCTAACTATAGATCTGTAACTCATTTCTTTTTTTTTTCTCTTATTTTTCTTATATGTGCTTATAGCCGGCTTATTGCAGTTGCTCTGAGAACCGCCATCTGTAACTAATGTGTGCAGAATAGGACAACAATTTAGGTACATAGCCGACCTTTTTAGCTTTTGCATGCACTTTTAGCCGAACAACAACAATATTCTAATGGTTCCGGCTCCAAACGTATACAGGTCGACCTAAACAAGATATATATTGGATCATTGAGGTCCCCAGAGGAGTCACCCGTCTAACTAATCAAGCTAGTCTACAGTATTATCCATCAGCTGGCCAATAATACTTCAAAGAGAGAAGTTACGTGGGGCCTCTGACAAAACATCACATTTGATTTCTAAAACATATGTGGCATATCATACTAGTAATTGTATTTGGACAACATTATTCGGTCTTGTTTGGATATGCATGCGTATAAAGATTTGATCGAATACTTCACCCAGTCAATTAAGAAAGTATGTCTCGTTTTGAACATCCAGTGGCTTTTGTCACTTTTGAGATCCCCCATTTAAATTTAAAGCCTTTTTGCTACCTGTGCATGGGTTTCAAATGGATGCTGCACTAGTACATAAAACCAAGAACATACCGCCTCAACTGTGCGGGTTCCAGGCATTTCCCATCCTACCCTAGCCCCTAAGCTGGGCTTAAATTTAGAACAGGCACATAAGACACTTTATCAGTGCCAGTTCATTCTGATAATATTAGTTTCGGTTCACTAAAAAAGCCAACATTAATGTATGGGACATCAGTCTCGGTCCTTCAAATGAACCGGCACTAATGAAGATCGAGCCAAGCCGATGGATTGGTTCTTTTAAGTATGATCTCTCTCACTCAGAATCCTTAGTTCCCTCCTCTCTTGCTTTTTATCTCCCTCTCCTTCTCTCCTTGACATCGTTGCCGTTGCCGGTCCTCCTCCTCGCTGCCTCCTTCTTCCTCTCTGAACTCTCTCCGTCTCCGCCTTGTCACCGTTCCCCTCTTCCTCTCTCTTCATCCAGATCGAGCGAACCAAAGGAGTGGGAAGCCAGCAATGGAGATTGGGGACCATTGGATCTCACCGACATGAGCTCGGGGGGTGGCCAGATCCAGCCGGTGCAGCCGGCGGTAGCGGCTCCCTCCCTCTCTTCTATCCACCTCGAGCTCAAATGTGATGACAACATAAGCGGCGATGACAACGAGCAGCAGTAGTGACAGCGATGACTACAGCTACCACCGCATCTCTCCTTCTCATGACTAAGGTTGGGATGGTCGCTGCCTTCGAGTGTCATGCCTTTGGGGGGTTTTTTATTTCCCTTACCGTTGTTGTTCTTTTCCACCACCGTTTGTTTGTGTTGACTGATGCATGCAAATAATGTAGATGGATTCTGATTGCAGGACTAATGCAATATGCATTTGTGCAAACATCTGTATCTTATAATTTGTGATTGGAAAAACTCCGAATTACACCCTTAAACTATTGGGTTAGTACGAATTACCTCTCGACCCAAAAACCAGACTTTTTCATCCTCAACTATTAATACCAAATGAAGAACCCCCTAACTCAATCTGGAGTGGTTTTGGTCCTACTTGGTAGTCCAGTCAGCATTTTTTAAAAAAACAAATTGTTGGGACCCACCTGTCAAAGAGAGGGTGAGATGGAAAGAATCTGACAAGTGGGTCCCACTGATTTAAAAAAATTACTGACTGGACTGTCACGTAGGACCAAAACCAATCCGAATTGAGTTAGGGGGGTTCTTCATCCGGTATTAATAGTTAAGGGTGAAAGATTTCTGGTTTTCGGGTCTGTGGGGTAATTCGTACTCACCCAATAGTTTAGGGGTGTAATTCGGACTTCTTCCATTTGTGATTCGACTTGTGTGCTTTGTGATGAAGAACAATTTTTGATTGATTTTGTCTGTTTTTTTCCCAAATCAAGTATTGCTGACTATTTTTTTTCCAAAGAAATCATGCATACTCATCAGTGCCAGTTCTCAGCTTGCCAAATAAGCAATGCTGGTTTCAAAAACTGACACTATTGCACTACTAAAAAAACACTAACAGGGGACACACTCATATGTGCCGGTTTTAGAACCGACACATATGAGGCTTTTCTTGCACTCCAACCCCTCACACTTATATATGATATAAAAGTGCTGGTTTTTGAAGAAACGACACCTTTAGGGATGTAGTCGAACTGAACCAGCGGGCAACCGCTCGCTTCGGTTTTTTAAGTCTGCATGCCGCCTCACCCTTATCCTCTCTCTCTCCCTCGCCCTTGTTTGCCCTGCTGCCACCTCCTCCTCACCTGCAGCGCCTCCTCTTCATGCCTCGTCCTCTCTGCCACTGTCTCCGCTGCCGCAACACCTTGTTATCTCCATCGCCACTAGTCCTCTTCCTCTCCCATAGTGCCTCCTCCTTTCCTCCTCGTTTGCCGATCCTCCTGCTCCCCCGCAGAGCCTCATCGTCTCCACCGCCACCGCCACCGCCGTGGATCCTCCTCACCTGCAACACCTCCTATAGGGATTGGGGGCAATGGGATTGGGAGCAATCGGCCCGATTAATCGAGCTAATGTTTTTTTTATTTGTTGCCCCCCTAACGGTGCCAATTGTCAATCTAGCACTGATGACTTCCCTCATCAGTGCCAGGAATGTGGTGCCGGTTCCAAAATACAGAACTTATGTAGGTTTTGGGACTGGCACCTATTAAATTTTCTGTAATAGTGTTGGCTCTTTAGAACCGCACTAATTTGATTTTCTGTAGTTGTGATTAGCCAAGCACTAATGTTTACCGTGCTCTCTTACATATCTCAATGTATGTCAGCATGCAACCCAACACCTTGAGATTTTCATCTCCAATTCGAGATAGGACCTCTCGTGGTGCCAAGTGCATGCATGATATGGCATGATTTTCATCATCCATATCCAAGCAGATAAGTCCAAGTGGCAAGAGATGTGGCAAAGCATAATCCACCAGCAACCCCCAAACCGTACTCCAATTGGTTTACATCATGTGCACAAGCAACAGCAAGAGATAACATCAGCCACATAATTGAGGCTGCCATGGAAAGAGATCAGCAGTTTGGTGACGACACAATCTTAAAGCCCACCATTATTTGATCATGACACAACCTCTTTCCTGCCAAAAAGAAAAGGGAAAATATATATGCCTTTGGAGAGACTCTCTCTACACCTGGTGCAATATGGTACATCACCTATAGATTGCCCAATAATGGTGTCTCTTCTTTGACCAATAATTATAGGATTAGTACATAGAGATTAACACCAACAATTCATAACAACAAATTAAAGTCAAGTTAATGAGATTATTTTCCCTATTTAGTTAGATATATAATGGTATGTGATCCTTATCAAGAACAAATATGCATGCATCATCGGCCAGATAGTGCTCCATATATGCTTGAATTAAAGCCGCAGTGCGCGCTTAATTTGGGGGACAAAAGACGGCCAAGATGATTTCAGCATGGGTGGTGAGCTGTCGATCCCACGGCCATGAACACCTAAAGAGGAGTGTGTGAATTCTTCCAAAAGTCACAAAGATTTTCCATGGATGATATTTGGTGACATCATCCATGCAAAGATCAATCGAGTAATATAGCAAAAAATTCCAAAAATATTTCTGACGTTCATCATTTGTTCGATGTCGATTGGGTTTATTTGGAGGTAAATTGTAGAAGTTAATTTCACATGGACCGCATATGATGTTACAAGTAACAAACTCCGGCCGACCACGTGCCATTGTGTATGCTATGGAATAGCTTTTACAAAAAGTGGGAAATAGCTCATCCTTTAATTTGTAACAGTTCATCTATTACTTTTGGGTGTACAATTTTTTTTTCAAATGAAGTATAACTTGGGATCTCACCGATTATATTTATGGACATCAGGATTTAAAAAAAAGTAGATGAGTCCCCCTCTGTGTTGAAGCTAGATCAGCCTCAGGCAAGGTTTACATTTTCAGTAGAAATCGGACTTTCCTGATGCGGCCATATTTTCGTTGGAAAATTCGTTCAAATAACAAGGCTATTTCAAGCATTGAGACTAGAACGAGCTTGTGGATGTCAAGCACAAGGTTGGAGGTTCGAACCCTCCTTCCAACATTGTTTCTGTCCCTCTCCCTCTCTCCCTGATTTATTGTCCAATTGGAATTTCGACAATTCCATTCAATCTTCTGGTTGTTTTGAGTGGATTTTGTTGGCTGGAAATCAGAACTCGATAATTCAAATTCAAAATTTGTTTTCTCAGTATTGTTTGAATTTTGGCAAGTTTTAATCGGTTTTCACGAATTTCATCATACCGCTCTAGAGCGAGATTGGGAGCCCAACCGGCCAGAAATGCAAACCCTGTAATAGGGTTACATTTTTTTTGAATGTAAGGCACAATTTAGGTATTTTTTAAATAAATATAAGAACACAATATATAATTTTTCTGGTGTTGCTAGTTTATAAGTCTATGTTTTTCAAAAAATAAAACTACGGATATTTATGTATGCATTGACGTTACTAGCTTCATATACAATAATTTTATTGTTGATTTTTTCCATTTGTCGAGGAATTGTTCTAATCTGTGCACCCTCGAATTTGGATATATGTATAATTTTTAAAGCATACTATTAATTAAATGTCTGATGATAAATGTTCGCAGACTATTATGCATTCAGATTTAACGAGAAATATCTTTCAGGATATAATAAAAGAAAAAAAACAAAATTATAGGACAAATTAAACTTTTTGTTTAATTTAATCCTGTTTGCCTACAATAAATAATTGAAGAGAGCGTGCTGGATCGAACAGCACTTTGCTTCAAGCCAATCCTATTTTGTTTCAGGCAAAAAAAAAATCATATCTAGTATCTGCGTTTAATTAGTAATTACACATCGATCAGCAGAGAATCGAGGATATAATTTTTCCTATCCACTACATATGGCGCATTGCTGGCCAATACTGTGATAACTACGAAAGCTAATTGGCACTCACTTTAATTTGTACTGTACTTAGTAATCTTGAGCACGTATATATATGGACTTCTCTTTGTTAATAAGATAAATAAGGAGCTAAAGTACTAACCTTTCCTCGAGAAAAGGGAAGCACCTTTGTTATCTTAAAATTAACAAATCTATTATCGTTGATGAATCATTGTTGCACGATATGACGAAACAAACTAGTTCGCTGTATCTTTCTTTGGTACACCAACGTTTATTCCAAGCTTAGTAGCCTTTATTGGCTTGGCATTATTGGTATCCTTTTTGATGAACGAAAATATCTTTCACCACCCACTAACGGATTGCAATTATCTTTTGAATATCGGTAACTTGCCAGAGAACAAAAAACCGATCGAATTTCTTCTTACCAGTCCAGTCCACTACAAAACTAGTCTATTACTCCCTCCTTAATTAGAGCTATATAACACTGGAGCTTTATGGAGAGATTAAGAATTAAAATGAAAGATAAAAAAATGCATCTCTCATGATAAAAAAATGCATCTCATTATAGTGTGTGCGATGCAGGGCCCACTCTAGCTAGTTGGAGTTATATATACCATCAGGGGTAAGATGAAAAGTTTTGTGCTAAAACTTACCTTGTAAATCTTTAGTTAACTATATTTGGGACAATTTGGAACTCTAAATGTAGCTATATTAAAAGGAGCAGTATATGTACGATCTGACTAAGGTAACAACCAACTTGTATGTCATGTGATCCATAGCTAGCTACAGCATCCACTATTTTTGAATGGAGTAAAAATTCAGCGGAGAATTGAAATTCCAACATCGTGGAAATGTTGAATAAAAAACTGGCAATTTAAACAAATTAATTCTCATTAAATTAGAATAACTGATTTGAATTGAAATAAACTTGAGAACTTCTATGGGAGACGTCGAGACACATCCTGTTGGGACCTACCAGTCAACCTAAAATATCGTTCTGGAATTGTGAACAGTTGCTAAAAGGGTTAAGTATGATTTAGTCTCCTCAAGTTGAAAGCAGGCGTTCTCTTCTCAATTCTTCAAACAAGACGATTTACCCTCTCAACCCAGTAAAGATTTATTACCTCTGTTTCATATTATTGTTTCATATTATAGGTCGTTTTGACTTTTTTTAAGTCAAACTTGTTTAGTTTTGATCAAATTTATAAAAAATACAGTAATATTTTTAACATAAAAAACTAACAAAATATATTCAATATTAGATTTAATAAAACTAATTTAGTGTTATAAATATTACTATATTTTTCTATAAGCTTAGTCAAACTTTCAAAAAGTTTGACTTTAAAAAATCAAAGCGACTTATAATATGAAATGGATGGAGTATTTTTTTAATCTACGTGGTGGTGCATACAAGCAAATCTAATCAACAAATTATTAAAGAAGAAATTAAAAAAGCCTAGCTGGCCCACATTTTAGTCCCAATCATTACTTCTGGCCCACATGGAGGTGCTTGAAACTCGTTGAGGCGATGCCTTGAACATGGCTCGTAGTGGTGAGAACCCGGCGATAGATGGAGCAAACTTGCCTATTTCCCCACTATCCTTCTCCTTCTCGTAACCACCATCATATCCCCTCTTCACCACCATCCACGCTATCCAAAGTCCCATAACATCCACTACTCCGGCCATGGCATGGAGACCACCACCTTGGCCTCCCTGCTCGCTACCTCCAAGTCGTTGCTCAAGAGCTCATCGTCGAAAGGGGAGGGAAGGAAGGGAAGGCAAACCGCCGATGGTGCGAGCTCTTGGATTGCGACAATTGAGGTTGTCTAGGGGGAGGTCGCTATTTGGGAGGCCAAAGAGGGAGGGGAGAGGAAGGGGAAGGAAAGCCACTGATGTTGTGGGCTCGTGGTGAATCGTTGTAAGCGAGTTCATCAAGGAGGACACCAGCAAATCTAGTGGCATTGGCGGGGCTTTCTACGGTTTGATCCAACGTGGCCGACGAGACAGGAGATGTGAACATGAGGTTGTGGACGTCATCAGATCCACCCCCGCACTGTCACCGAATGTGAAGTTGCCTCTTCCTCTATCCTCCATGAGTTACCAATTGGACGCCGCCGCTCTTCCTTCACATCACCCTTTTTGTATCCCCTCCTCACTACCACATCCCCTCGCTTACCACCCTGGCTTCGACCTCCACCAGCCACCCTGTCGTTGAGTTTAGTGGCCTCCTGTTGACAAAAAATCTGCGCTCGGCCGATGGTACCAAATCTGTATTGACGCGAACTATGTTGACAAACACAATGGCCTGGGAGATCTGCTTAGCTCTAGTGCAGGTTCTAAAATATTAATGAGATGCAGACGTTCCAGTTAGTTTAATCCTGCAACTGACAAGATAAATAAATATGTTGATGACCAAAAAGCCGATCGGCCAATAAGCCGATGTAAAGATATTAGCCAATATCGATAGGATTTTGATCAATCGGCTATATGTCCGATATAGATTTTGACACTTGTATAAATAATGATATAAAGGCAATCGGCTGATGATAATATAATAAGATAATGAACCAATCGGCCGATATAAATGTGACAAAGTAGATATCCAATGAACTAGTCAGCCGATATAGATATAATGAAACTAATATCCAACAAACTAAACGACCGATATTGATATAGAATATTAGATGTAGGCTCGATGGTTAAAACATACATCGGCTGAAAGTCTGATGTTATTAAATCCAAATGATTAAGTAATCAATGTAACCTTTGCTGCAATCGGGCTAAAACCGACTTGTATATAATCCTTATAAGCCAATGCAACATTTAGATAACTCATCGGTTGAAATCCCAATGAAACAATGATTGATGCCTACTGACTTAAATAAATCTAACTTACAACCACAACCCCATAGGTCGAACTCAATGATTGATGCAGCAATGATAATTGCTTGATAGATTTAAGCAAGCCAATATGACATCGATCAAAATGGTAATGCATTAAATTTAACTAAGACAGTAAAACCATCAAAGAAAAATTTAATATATCAGATAAGATCAGCTAACACTCCGATGAAACATTAGCATGAACCTATCGGCTTAACAAGATTTAGATTATCAACAACAATCTAGTAGGTCGAACCTAACCGATGCAGCACGAAATTGTATATAATAAACTAATACTCAATGAGCGGATAAATTTGTCTAATGTGATGGATATAACGAATCTATCTAAGACAACATTGTGATTGTAGAGATATATTAACTAAGCCAGAAGATCAGACCTATTCGAAACAGTCCCAACTAAACCGATGCGTCTCTAAACACAATGCAATCAAAGATAGAATCGAGATATCAAGTAGGCAAAGATACCGACTGAACTAGAGCAATCCAAGAGATCGAAGCGATGCAGCCTTGAACAACAACAATATAGCTGATACAATTGCGAAGGCCGACGAAATTTATGGCTTCCCCCTTCGCCAGTGATCGAAGCCAATCTAGCCCCACGTCAGGTACCAAGTTTCGTCGGTAGTAAAAACCTTGGAAAAGAGGGTGGCGATACGCCGAGAGTGGTTGTATTAATCGAGAGATAAATTACAGGGACCCCGGGTGTACATATTTATACCCATAGGCCGATATGAGTCATGATCGGACACGACACAAACTTTCCTAACGATAAAAAGGAAAACATAAGTCCTGATCGGACACTAAACAAAACTTTCTAAAAATAAATCTTGCCTAATTAATAGATAAATTAAGCTATCATGCCGTGGTCTTCAGGATTTCTTCTTGAACTCGATCTTTTCTAGATAAACTTTTCATTGGTTGATTGTGTTATTTTCTTAATTGAATCCACTAAAGAATCTTACTAAATTTTGGCATTAACACCTCCTCCATGCATGGTCCTTACAGTGGCTATAGGTGGCAGTGTTGTTGAAGAGGTAAGAGGAGAGGATGATGTCCTACAATGGCGTTGTCAGAGAAAGAGCAAAAATAAAAAGGAGAGAAGAAATAGACTGACAAGTGGGCCCTAATGCCACATGTGCAAAACAATGCCACGTTGGTGTCACGCAGTACTGAAACTACTCGTTTTGGACTAATGGGTCAAATCGTTTGGTTTGAAGAAATGAGATGTGTAGAATGTCCGGTTTCATAATTAAGGAGATATATATACTTTTGTGTGGATAGCTAAGGGGATGAATCGGATTTAACCCTACATAAAACTAGCTTTGTAGTATTGATCTAGCCTAGTCAGAAGCCTAGGACATATAAAAAGTCAACCATGCATGCATGTTGACAAGGCCCAATCACTCAAATTATCTCCACTGCTACAAACAAAAGGTCACATCTCCAAGCCCTAAGCTTATTCCCGCATACTCCTTTTGTCCTAGAAAAAACTAATTTCTGACTACAAATCTAGTTTAGCCTATATCTAGATTCGTAGCTAGGAGTTGTGTTTTTGGTTTTTTTGACAAAGGAGCGTAGAAGTTTGGTTGAGGATCACTACTACACAAATACTCATTGGTGCCGGTTCCAAATGCCTCATAGGTGCCGGTTTCGAAGCCGACACCAATTGGTCGGCACCAATGCTCAAAGCTATTGGTACCGGTTCCTTAACCGGCACTTATAACACTATAGGTGCTGGTTGTAAATGTCGAACCGGCACCTATATGGTATTATAGGTGCCGGTTTCTATAAATAACCGGCACCTACAATGGGTAGGACGAGGCACCTTTGATGCCTCATAGGTGCCGGTTCTTTAAAAGAACCGGCACCTATAGTCCTGAAGCACAAAAAAAATAATTTCAGGCTGATATATATTATTTTCTGAAACGCAGAAATTACAGAATATTACAATATTACATTCACATCGCAGAAATCACAGAATCCAACCCATTTTCTAAACCAAACCAAACCAATCCAACCCACTTGCCTCATGTGGATTCAATCCACTTCTCAAACCAAACTAGTAGTATATGAAAAGTGGACTAATTGTGCGGATAGATATTTGAAAAGTGCTAACATTCATGAAAATGATGGCTAGTAATATTCAAACTCCTATTGAATTAATGGTTTGAAAAACAATTTTCTACATGTTTGCATAGTGTCAAATAGTCGTTCGGACATGGCTCGTTAATTACACAATTATATTTATCTTGTGACAGTTTTGCATGAAACAAAGAATTAAATTTTACCAGAACTCCGAGAATCTTATTTTTTTTCAAATGGAACCTAAATGGAATCTATACTTTGCCACTGTCAGAACAAGCCTATCAGGAATACTTGCAAATCCAAAACCTAGATGCACAAGTCTAGCTTCCTTCTGAAAATGACACTTGGTAAGTTGGTATTATATATGGGGTAATGCCTCTTTTCATCTCAGGAGATATATGACATTAACTTTATCAATATACAACCTCCACACTATCTGAAAATGGATATGGAAAGGCAAATGCTTCATGAAAGTTAAGGTTTTTTCAGATGGCTACTATTAATTGATAGGTTGAACACCTATACCAGTTTATATTAAGAGATATGTTAGATAGACCACCTATAGCAGACAAACTTTATATTGGACAGCTTGGCAGTACATGATCCCTCCACATGGAAGTACGATTAGGGGATAAATTTAGTTCATGTAAACGGTCACTGGCACCAGCAAATCAGTTACACACACCTGCAAGCGCATGCCATTCTACAGGGATTACCAAAGAGCTGATTTACAGTGATCAGTTTTGCAAGATTCTGCAAAGTTTAATCTCACCACTATATACACACCAGAGCACTAATCCAAAACCTAACTCGAAAAGGGCGCTCTAAGTATAACCAAAAACCGCTCTTGCCCCCATTGTACAAATTTAATTCAACCGGAATCCAGCAGTGCCTATATCTCCATATATGTATAACTCAATTTCTTCTTTTAGTTATTTGCATGACATGAATCTGTAATTCTGTATACTGTATACAAGGATATGAATTTCAAGATATTTATATATATGCAATATCAAAAGTGGAGTTGTTGTGAGAGAAAGCTTATACATTTGGAAGAGAGAATAATGTGTCAAGGAAAAAACTATACTACCTTCAATGTGTATGTATAATGCTTTTTTCAGTGAATATATTTCACAATATTCAATAAATATAATTAACACCTTGAAGACCACAATGGACTACCAGTTACTTAATTTACCAATGTATTTTTTGACATAAAAAAGTAGCCCCAACTTTTTTCATCGAAACTTCTACCAGAAATAGGAAACTATTTCCATCCGCTTGGATCGTGTTGAACATTCAACCAGCACACAACAAAATCTCATCGTAATTTAAGACTAGGGCTTGTTTCAATAATGTCCAATAAATGTCCATTAATTTTTAGCTAGTGAGCAATTTTCATCAATGAAAAAGACCAAATAGCAACCATAATTTAAAACCCGAAGCCTTGAGTAGAGAGCATAGAAGATATTGCTGGGACTCAGCGTGCCAGTCAACTTCAGCCTGAGACGTGCCCGTCAAACCACACGAAGGCGGCGACCAGATGTGTTACACATCTCAGGAGACTTGACAAAAATTCGCTTGAGCTCTACAACATCTCAAATGCTCTAAACTCGTACTCATATGAAAATTTTAGTTACAGAGACAATAATGATGATGCCTCCCTCATCCATGCCACATCCAGTCAGTGAGATCACCTGTTGCTGTTAGGGATAAAAATATTAAATAGAAAAAATTGAATACATGGTTAGATATATGTGTCAAAAAATAATAGATAAACATTAATAGAAAGAGAAACTTAAGGCATGTTCAAGACATTAAGAAAACCACATCAATCCAAATATTTAATCTACAAGATACTTAGAAAATGTTTGAAACGTATGGCCCATTAATTCTTGGTCTTTGTACGCTTTGTCGTTGATGGGCTATCTAAAGTGTCACTAGGGCCACCAACCTCAATGAAACCCACTAGCCCAGCAGGAGCCTTTGAAATGTTGTATGCGCCGTTTGACGAGATGATATAGTCGAAGATGAATCCACATAGCTGTTCAGCGAGGCCCAAGCAAACATGTGGCAGCAATTTACTTGTCGGGAGCTTTAATTTCTGCAAATGGAAGGATTAAAGATGTGGAAAGGTACTATGTGTTTAGAAAATTGGATGTATGTCTTAAGAGACATGGCGAACCTCAGCATCCGTAATGTTTCAGTTGCCGTCCTCCATGAAAACCCACATAAATCTTATCACGTAGAACCCACATGTGCTCGTGCCCGGATCCTGACGTGAGCAATAAGGGTGGCACCAAACTCGGAATTTATTTGCACACGGAGCGTGTCGAATACACTTCTTCTTATACTTCACAAGTGCCTTATCTAGGATGTCAATGAGGGATTGGTAGTTGGCTTGCGGTTTCCTCAGTCCATCCATGACGACAATCTTGGAATCATTTAAATGGATCGCAATAAGAATCCAGTGAGGCCTACATACAAGGGAAGAGAGCAATTAACATCTTAAAGTACAACGATGGGAGGTACAACGATAATGCCACACTTACTTAAAGTGGTAGGGCAAAAGGATGGTATTCATGTCCTGTAGCTTGACAAAGGATTTGTAAAGGTAGTTCAGCACTTCTTGGAAGGACCATTCGCCTGCCTCAATATTAGAGGAATTGACTATTTGTGGATCGAGGAATCCTAGCTTGTTATGGGTCGCTCTACATTCAAGCGCCCCCATTCTGTGTAAGGAAAAAAATTAGACACACAACGAGGATATTTACTTAGAAAAATGGCGAGAAGTCGAGTATACTTACAATGCCCATAACTGAATTACCGATAAGTCTAGCTCCCTCAGATTGTATAGATGAAATAGTTCTTTAAATGGGACCCAAACTATACCATCACAGTGATGAAAGTCCTCGTCCCTATAAAAGACGGGGAACATCTCTTTACCCTCGGCCATCTGTAAGTACCACTCTTCTACCCTTCTCATTTGAGTACATTTGCCAATGACCTTGCGATATTCGTCGGTAGTCAAAGAATGTCCAAGCTTGAACTGAGCTGCCAATGGGGCCATCTCAATATTATCCACATCATCCAAACTTTTCAGCCCTGCCTCTTTTAGAAAGTCTTGCATAGTCTTGCTGGCCTCATTTTTCTCGAATTCTTTCTTGGAAAATTCTTGCAATTCCTTTTTCCTGATTGTGCGTCGGAAGTCCGTAATAGGTTGCTTTCGGGCAGGTGGCCTTGCCATGCGACTGAAGTGATCCTGTACTTCAACTGGCACTTTGAAAGATGGCTCCGACCTGGTAGGCAATGGCGTCTTCTTGGTCTTCTTCAGAGATGGTGGTTCAGACATTTGGGAAGTTTTACAGAGGCGCCCCCTCTTTTTCGGCCGGCCTGATGAAGCTAGGCTCTGATGTGCTGCCTCTGGAGGAGATGGGCTCTTACGTTGCGCCGGTGGAGGAGACGGGCTCTTATGTGGCAATGGTGGTGGAGTTGGCATCCTTTGAGGGGAGGGAGGAAGTCCTTTAGAGCTAGACCCGCCATCGCTTGGCTCGTCATCACCATCTCCTGAAGGAAAGATAATGAAACGCTTGCGCCACAAGATTATGTTGTGGATGGCTTCTCCAAGAGTGTTCACCCCCTCCTCTGGAGCAAAATCAAGCTGCATTGCCCTGTACCTCCTCGGCACGTCCTGCACTTCGACCCTTGAGTAGCCACTTGGTATCGGCTTACCGTGTATCGTCCCTCCCTCCGTTACGGGATGTGCCATAGCGCGTGCCACCTCTTGACTAATGTTTTGAAGTGGCACATGCAGCCGGCATGCAGTATGTATAGTGATGTCGTCCACGGGGTAATGAACCGTGTCCGGTTCTTGAGGAACCTTAGTTGAAGTGCAGCTGCTTTTCTTCCCACCTGGACTGGTTAAGTGGCCAGCATTGCCTCCTTCCTGACCTTCAAGCCTTGCCATTACCAGTGCCATTTGTTCTTTCAATAGCCTTATCTCTTCCGATTGGTCTCTGGAATTTTTATTGCTCCGAGACCGGTACCTATGTCTGTCTTCAGGAAAACCTTCTCTCCATGGAACTAGGCCAATTCCTCTTGTGCGTCTCGGATGCTCAGGGTTCTGCAATGCAAGTGTAAGCTCATCTCTCTCCCTGCTCACAACAAAAGAACCTTCTGAGGACTTTAGATGGGCCTCGTGGAGCCTCTGGGACACTTCTTGCTCTCGAGGACCCTTGTGTACCAACTCGCCTGTATCCGAGAGTGTTGAACCTCGGGCGTATTGGTAATTCTTTCCCCGTTGGCACCAGTCCTTCGTCTCGGTCTCGATTCCCTTTTGCAGCAGCTCATCTTCCCAGAGTTGCCATTTGGCTATGTTCTTAGCATATCCGCTAGGGCCGAGACGGTGAGGGTATCGGTTTTTGGCCGCATTGGCCTGGTTCCTTTCGCTAATCTCCTTTGCCTCATCTGATGTTCTATAGGCCACAAAGTCATCCCAGAAAAGACGACACCTTCGATAATTGGCATCTTGAAAATTTGGTGTCAGGCCCTTCTTGACAAACTTCCTGTTAAGGTCCGTCTTCCACTTCTTGAAGCTGATGGACATCTTCTTAAGAGCCTCGGACTTTGCGAGTTCTTCTTGTCCCTCGGGAAACTGGAATGTCCGCTTTAACTTTTCCCAAGCAAGATCCTTATCTCTGTCTGGTACCGTCCACTCCAATTCATCTATATCACTGCTCTTCCAGTGCCGGTACTTGATGGGGATGTCATCCTTCACGATGACACCTATAGCATTGCCATATGGGGTGAGTGCCGATTCTGGAGCTATAGGGGTCCCATCTACAGCTAACTCCGTGATAGTGTATAGACCTGAGGGCATCCTAGTTGGACCTCTAGCCTTTCTTCTTGCCGATGAGGTTGAAGTATTCGCAAAGTGCGTAGTGGCCGAAGGATCAACCTCCTTCAAACATCAATATAAATTAGTCATTCATATCTGACGATATATGTACTTTTAAGGTATTATTTGTTCCAAACGGGTTAATTTACCTCCATATTGTGTGGGTTATCACTGGGCTGATTCAAGTTTAGAAAGCCACTTGGGCTACCATTACCACCATCGCTTTCTCCAGAATTTGCTCGCCTACTGTTATCTTGTTCGCCTGACATTTCCAAATTTGTTGACCTAGGCTAGAACTATTGCTAGATAGATAGAAGAAATTAGTGTTAGAACTTATTGTCCTCTTGATGATATTCTTCTAAATCTAGCAAAAGTTAAGTAATGCCATCTAATTCCATACGTAACTTGACTGGACCAGTAGGATCTAATTAAATAATTGCACGAGGTAGTAGCTAACCCAGCAGCGTGCATACATCAATTAAACTTAAACAATACAATATTTTGGAGCTCACCCACATGTGACAAGTGACAGTCTAATTAAAGAGTGCCATCAGCTTCAAAACTTAAACAAGACAGTATTTTTGAGCTCGAAAAGAAAGAAAGGAAATAGTGCCATGACATGTTGGTTTAAAATGCTAGCAACAGTACAGCTTCAAAACTTATGCTATATACTATTTTCAACCAGCTTTTAACAATCTGTACAAGCAAGCAAATATATAATCTGTTTTGGACCTATGGTGTTCTACTTATATTTCCTAGGCCTCCAGGGCAGAGCAGCAGTTAATTGTGTGATCTCTCACTATATATCATCTAGCTCCAAGAACTTCATGACGAATCTAACATGGCAAGAAAGTAATAGAGAAAAGTACTAGTATATAATTTAGTTGGTTTTTTGATTTGTTACCGTCCTGTGTGACGAGCGAGTAGTCGGAGGAGCTGAGTGTGACGAACCAGTCCCAGCCGGCAGCGATCCTGAGCAGCACAGCGGCGCCGTTGCAGCTTGCAGTGGTTGATAGGTTTGGTGGCCAGGCCTTGAAAGAGCAAATACAAATCACCTAAGAAAAATGATTTGCATTTTTCTTGTTATAACAAATGATACGGTGGCAATTCGATCAAGTATTGAATTTGAACATCTAAAAAGAAAACCAAAAAAAGCATGCTTCACCCATCTAACTATAAACAAGGGGATGTCACATAGAGCAGTTAGATGGATTCTCTCTTTAGCCATAAATTAAGGTGTTAATGATGAAAAAGAAGCATAGATGTTTAAATGTGTGGACACAATAATACAAGTTGAAGCCATGAAAACATGCTCACATGCTGGGACAGAATCCATCCAACAAACCGCACCAACCACATGGCTTAAGCTTCTCCTTGATTTGTCTGGTTTAGGATATAAGGGTTCACGAACAAGATATGTAGGATTTGCCAGTAAAATGCTAATCTGCAAGTCAAGAATGTTTACTGCTAAAAAAAATATTCTGTTGCTCAAGGACGGTCAGGCTCGGTTTGGAGAGCCTCTGTGACATAATCTCTATCAGAAGCTCCAAAACAATTTAGATTATCATTCAAATTATAAAAAGTAGAAAATAAGCTGAAGTCAAAATTAGAAAATCCAGCCATTTCAGATTCTCACAAGTTTCCTTCTCATCAACTACTCAGAATATTAACTTCCTAAATAGGGCCTCATTATTAGATACAAGCCAAAGTTATTAGTCGGGATATTAGGTAGATCATTTTGAGTGACAGTCTCATTAGGTAGATCTTTGGCTCTCATATTTCGATTTAATCACTCCAAAGAGTGCATACATACCCGATGGCAGGGAGGAGGAGGGCAGCGGCGACGATGGAGGATAGCGGCGGAGGAGGGCGGCGGCGGTACTGGACGGCGGTGGACGGCGACGGCGGAGGAGGTGGACGGCGGTGGACGGCGACTACGGAGGAGGTGGATGACGGCGGAGGAGGAGGACGAGGAGGTGGACGACGACGGCGGAGGAGGTGGATGGCGACGGCGGAGGTGGAGGACGGGGATGGCGCTGGCTAGCGGTGATGGCGCTGGAGGGCGCTGGCTGGCGGCTGAGCGAGGGGACGGCGGTCAAGGGCGACGGCGTCCGGCGGGCACAAGATCGATGGCGACGGCGGGCTGATTTGGGGAAAATGGCGACGGCAGAGACGGCGGCATATATATATATATATAAGCCACATAGGTACCGGTTCGTATTTACAACCGGTACCTATTGTGGTGAAAAGGTGCCAGTTGTAAATACGAACCGGTACCTTTTGTATATTATAGGTACCGGGTCTTATTTCCAACCGGCACCTATTCACCACAATAGGTACCGGTTGTAAATACGAACCGGTACCTATGGACCTTCTGAGGGGGTTTACATTGTACATATCACTTGAAAATGTTCAGTTCATAATTGTGTTTGTAAACTTCCATCTGTCCTCAAGTCATACATAGTTATACTTAGCGATCCAACATATTTTATATTCTGGTTTGAAATGTTCATATGTAAATAAATATAAAAAAATCATCTCGCTAAACATAGCTGTTGGATTTCATTCCAACAAATACTGGACCCATTATTTTACTATTCAGTCCAAATGGAGTGAGAAAGATTTAGAAAAAAGTAATTTTGCCCCTAGGTCATAAGCTAAACCCTAGAATTCGGGGTCGGCGACGACGGAACCTAACCTAGTTGGATTACAAGCTTCTGGCCCCAGGGGCAAAATTGTCTTTTCCACATGGTTTCTCTTTATTCTAACAAAAAATAATAAAATAATGAGTCTTGTGTTACTCAGCAAATTACTAGTTTGCAGAACGTTTGCATGTCCTGCGGCAAAACCACAAATGTCTAGGCGAAATTTGCTGTCTGCTACACCTATAGAACTATTTTATAGTGTTTAATTGTGATTTTCGTCCCAGTAACATCTGTTATTACAATTTTACGCACTTTTTTTAACACAAAGTGTGAACTGTTTGTTGCTTGTTTTTCTACCTTTTGTTCTTATCCAACTTGGCCACTACTACAAGAAACAACATAGGTGCCGGTTCTGGGCCGACACTAATTACACATTCATGTTTGTTACAATAAAGTTCAAACATGCAGGTCTATCACAATTACTCCTTCTTCATGGTCGCTGCGAACATATGGTGCTTCTTCCTCATCTTTGTCTTCCTGACTTTCTTCACCTCCTTCTACATCTGTTGCAAACGGTGGTAGCTCGTCGATTTGATCGTAGCCTTCCTCATCAATGAAATTCTCAACTCCAACAATGTTTCGCTTTCCATGGAGAACCACGTGGTGAGTGTTCAATGAAGAAGGGTCTTTGACATAGAAAACTTGTGTTACGGATTTTGCGAGCACAAATGGTTCATCTTGATAACCCACATTGTTTAAGTCCACGATGAACATTCCGTACTTGTCAATCCTCAGACCACTTGGAATTTTGACCCATTGACACTGGAAAAGTGGTACCTTTAGCGGTCCATATTTAAGCTCCCAGATTGCCTCTATATAACCATGGTACGTTTGTTCTACACCATTACTGTCGAAGGCGTCTATGCGGACACCACTGTTTTGATACAAGCTCTTGGCATCCTGGGTTCTCGTGTAAATGTATATCCATTAATGTCATACCCTTGGAATGAATGAATTGTGCTCGCAGGTCCCCGAGACAAAACATACAGCTGGTCACTATCAGTATTCATAGCCATGATATGCTTTCGTAACCAATCGCCAAAATTTAACCTATGCTGCTTAGCTATCCATGCTTCTGATTTGCTTGGGATCTCGCTGCAGAGTGTGTTATAATGCATGTCGACAAATGGAGCCACCAAGGCCGACTACTGGAGCACTGCGAAATGTGCTTGCCGTAATGTTTCTAGGCTAGGAGCGAAAATTGCCTTATGCCCTAGTATCCCTTTCCCTAGTAGCCTACCCTCGTGTCGAGACATCGGCACACCAATGGGATGCAAATCCATATAGTCGATACAGAACTCAACCACCTCCTCTGTTGCATAACTCTCTACGATACTGCCTTCTGGTCGAGCTCTATTACGCACATATTTCTTTATGATCCCCATGAACCTCTCGAAAGCCCACATGTTATGCAGATACACTGGGCCGAGAATCTTTATCTCTTTCACGAGATGTGCCACGAGGTGAACCATTATATCAAAAAATGATAGTGGAAAACACATCTCGAGCTGGCAAAGGGTAATGATTGCATCTGCTTGGAGCTTGTCTAGCGTGCTTGGATCGATCACCTTCTGATATATAGCGTTGAAGAACGAGCACAGCTTTATGATTGGGTTTCGAACCTTATCTGGCAAAATGCCTCTAATAGCAACAGGAAGAAGTTGTGTCATCAGCACGTGGCAATCATGTGACTTCATGCCCACTAATTTCTTCTCTTTCATGTTGACAAGTCTTTTAATGTTCACAGAGTAACCAAAAGGGACCCGGACACCCTGCAGGCACTCCAACAGACTTATTTTCTCTACGGCACTAAGGGTGTAGCACGCAGGAGGGAGGTATTGGCGACCATTGGGACGTTCTTGAGGATGTAGCTCGGGCCTAATGTTCATGTCTGCAAGGTCTCTCCGGGCTTTTAACGTGTCCTTTGTCTTGCCGGGTATGTTTAGCAGGAGTCCCATCAAACTCTCGCACACATTCTTCTCAACGTGCATCACGTCAATTGCGTGACGGACATCCAAATCTTTTCAATATGGTAGTTCCCAGAAGATAGATTTCTTCTTCCAAATAGGTTTCTCACCACCCTTGCTCGTTGCGCTTCGAATGCCTTGCCCTTTACCAAATATACATTCAATATCTTGTACCTCTTCAAAAATCTCTCTGCCAGTACGGTGTGTTGGAGCTGTACTCTCCTCCACCATGCCATCGAAATCTCTTGTATTGCTACGGCACTGGTGGCCGGCTGGAAGAAACCTTCGATAGCGCATGTACACAGTCTTTCCGGAGTACTTCAGCCACCTTCTTGCTGTATCCCGCATGCACTGCACACATGCACAACCACCTTTCACTGTTTGCCCGGATGTGTTACCAGCTGCAGGTAATCTTGGATGGTAACGAACAACATTGCCCTTAAGGTGAAGTACTCTCTTTTGTACGCATCCCACATCTGCACACCCCGGTTCCATAGAAACTTAAGATCATCCACTAATGGCCTGAAGTAGACATCGATATCGTTGCCAGGTTGCTTGGGACCTTGGATTAGAAGTGGCATCATAATATACTTACGCTTCATGCACAACCATGAAGGAAGGTTGTAGATAACAAGTGCCACTGGCCACGTGCTATGCCGACTGCTCATGTCACAAAATGGATTCATCCCGTCCGTGCTCAGCTGTCACGCCCGAAAATTTTCCCAAATTTCCCAGACCATTTTGTGTATTAAGTCCCTGTCCAGGCATCAACCAGGGTACACAAAATGACAAATCAATAAACAGATCCAAACGTAAATAAAGCGATAAATACTTACAACAGAGGCACTTAGTCCTCACACCAAAAAGAAAACAGCAGCGGAAAGAGACGATCCTAGCGGGGCTTCAGCTCCACTCCACAGGCAAACTCAACTGGGGTCTGAGCCTTGGTCCTCTAACTTCATCTTCAACTCAGAAGTACTAAACTTCTGAAAAAGGGGAAAAATAGCAAGATTGAGTACAACCACCGTACTCAACAAGCCACACCAATGATGCAAACATGCACAGGGGAGACAAAGGGAGGCTTGTGGCTATTTGCAGAAAAGCGGTTGAAAACCTTTATATTTTAAAACAGTAAAACAGTTGTTTAATTAAAGCAATATTAAATCTCCACTGAACAACGCTACAACCACGTTGAACAGGCCCAACCATTCCACCTGAACTACACCAGTTCATTAAGTCAAATTAATTAAACATGTGGGACTAATCACGGTGAATCTGGTCGATCGCCCATAACCGCGGGCACGGCTATTCGAATAGTTTTACTCTGATCAGAGGTGCGCAACTGTACCCACAAGACACGATTCCACACATGTTACCATGCCCCGAAGTATCACCACGATACTGCAAAGGGGGAAATCGTGACAAGACCTTTCGCATAACTCCTCCTAACCAAGCGCACCACACCGCAGGTTTCGCCCCCACCCCTCAAAAGGCAGTGGGCAGCCCCCCCTCGTGCCTTGGTGAATCCGGCAGCCAAGCAACCGGTATATCCCCGGCCGACTCAACTCCATCACGCCCACCCTTTCCGGGGAACGTCGGCTAGGAAAGAGCTATGCTACGAGTCCAGCAGTTGCCCATTCTTGCTTGTGGTAAGCACTGTTATTCTTCCAGGGTTTCCCATGAACCGGTCCTTAATTGCCATGGGTGCGACCAGCAAAACCATGCACCCACAGCCCACCATTAAGTCATATTTTAGTTGGATAATTACGACCAATAAAACCTGGTCAGGTGTTCCGAGCGAACCGCTCGTTAGAAGCTAATTGTAAACAATGTAAATATCCCATTAAATGAGCTAGTGGTAATTAAGCATGGCTAAGCATATATAATTCTAGCAAAGTCAACATAAGTGACTCACGCTAGTCAAATTATCACCCAAGGTTAACAAAGGACGGTTAACAAGTAAACATGGCACAAGCGAACGGATAGGTAAACCCTATTCCCATGTAATTAGCAAAACATGCACTTTATTTGCAAACGTAAAACATTTCACAAAATAGGTACAACATGCTCAAGGGGAATGTGTGACTTGCCTTGCTTCTTCAAACAATCTTCCGAACTCTTTTCCTCGCGAGCGCAAACTTCCGAAACGACGGAATCTACACGCTGGCACGCAAAACGAGGAAAAACTCTAATAAAAACCAAGTAAACAGTACATAAAAAGTAAACAAACATGTAGAGCTCAATTTTAGATGAATTTTGCAAGTTGAATGGCTCAATTTGGAGTTCGTATGAATTAGATATGAATTTTAGAAGTTTTGAGCCATTTAAATGAATTTCTGGAAATTAAATCGATTTATTGCGCAATTATTAATTAATTTTGCAAAGGAAAGGACTACGCTGACATCATCAAAGGGAAACGGCGCCGGAACGGCGGGTCCCACGTGTCAACGGGTCAAGGGCGGACAGTCCACGGTGGAAAAGCACCACGTGGCACCGACGTGGCGACCACGGCGGACGAAAGGGAGAAGGTAGCGCCGACGTGGACGCCAACGTGGCGAAGCCGCGGGCGGCCACGTGGTCTGGGTGTGGATTGGAGTAAACAAAGGGGCCCACGTGTTGGCGACACAAGCGTCGGCGAACAGGAGAGAAAAAGGAGGCGGAATGGACTTTGCAGGGGAAAGGGGGAAAATTAGGCTGAGAGGGAGGTAAACTGGACTTGAGAAGATGAGCTGGATTTTCTCGGGAAAAAGTTAAAAGGGCCGAGGGACGAAAAGTAGACTTTTGTGTGGAGAAGGGATAATAGGCCGGCGGCCCAATAGAGGAGAAAGGGCTGGGAGGGACGTGAGGTGGACTTTTGCGAGAGAGGATTAACGGGCTGACGGCCCAAAGAGACGAGGGACCAAGATTGGACTTTTACGAGGAGATGGGCCAAACGGCCCAACGGCCACTGGGCCGGGGGAAGCGGTGGGCCGGCCCGGAAGGAAAAAGCCGGCCTCTAGGCCGAGGCGGGCGGCTAGGGCTGACGTCACTGCTGACGTCAGCGGCTAGGGCTGACGTCAGCCACGGCGGCGGCGGCGGCTGCGCTCCACGTGGCGCACACGTGGCGCCGACGCGGCAGCCACGCGGCGCCCACGTGGCGGCCACGCGGGGCGGGAGCGGGCGGCCGGGATCGGCCCGAGTGGCCGATTCGACGGCTGAGGCGCGCGGGCGGCCGAGCGGCCGGGCTCGGGCTTGGCCGAGCCGGCCATGGAGCGCGGCGGCGCTAGGGTTTCGGCGCGAGAGGCGGCGGCGCGGCGGCGCGCGGGAGGCGGCGCACGAGCGGCAGCGGGGCGGTGCGGGAGCGCACGGGCGACGGCGGCGCGGGAGGCGCGCACGGCAGCGGGCGGCGCGGCCGGGAGAGGGGAGAAGGAAAAGGCGGCAGCACTTACCGGCGGCGAAGACGGCGGCGGAAAACGGCGGCGGCGGAGCGGCGCTAGGGTTAGGGTTTGGGGGCGGCGGCGAAGGGGAAAACGAGGAGCGGTGGCGCGCGGGCGGGGAAAATTTAAGGGAGGCCCGGCTAGGGTTTGGCCGGTGCGGGCGGATTTCTCGCCGGAGAAATCGGCGGAGCGGGCGCGGCAGCCGAGCGGGCGGCGGCGACGACGGGCGGGCGCGGGCCCCACCTGTCGGTGGCCCGGGGGCGGAGNCGGAGGGAGGCAGCGGCGGCTCTCGGGCGGCCTTGGGCCACGGCCTCGGGCCAGCCCGAGAGGAGGAGGGACGCGGAGGCGACGGGGGCGCGGCCTTGGGCCGCCTTGGGCCGAAGGAGAGGGGAGGGGGTCGCGGGGGACCGCAGGAGAGAGAGAGAGGACGGTTTTGGGCCGAAAACGGCCCAAAACAAAAAGGGGACATTTTTAATTTGTTTTTTTTTAATTTAATCAGTTAAATGAACTTTGTGACTTTAAAATTATTTCTTTAGCTCCAAAAATTCACGAAAAATTTTGGAGAGTACTTTAAGGCACAGAGAATATTACAAAAATATTTCCGGCCATGATTTTTAAAGGAAATTTTTGATTTCCTTGCTAATTTCACTTGTTTAAATTGCTTTCGATTTTTATTTAATTTCTGGAAAATGTATTATTAGGAAATTTTTAATCCCGATCGAAAATCGGGGTGTGACATCAGCCCAAACCTTATATTCCTAATCTTCTGCGCAAAATGCTTCTTGTACTTTCTATCTATCTTTCTCCATTGAGATCCATCGGCAGGATGTCTTATCATTCCATCCTTCTTATGCTCTTCGTGGTGCTAACGCATCATCTTTGCATGTTTTTTGTTTGCATACATGCGTTCAATCCGAGGGATTATAGGAAAGTACCACGCAACTTTAACGGGCACTTTCCTCTTCTTCAGGACTGGGCCACCACTGTCATCATCAGCATCATCATCATCGTTAACTCCACCCTTATACCGCGGAGCTCCGCAAACTGGACATGTATCCAAGTCTGCATAGTCACCTTGATATAGGATACAGTCATTTTGACATGCGTGAATTTTCTGCACTTCAAGTCCGAGTGGGCAGACAACCTTCTTCGCTCGGTATGTTGTTTCTGGCAGCACATGACCCGCTGGAAGGAGGTCTCCAATCAGCTGTAGAAGCTCTGTGAAGCTCTTGTCACTCCAACCGTTGGTTGATTTCATCTGCAGCAACGAGAGGACGACGTGTAACTTGGTGTGCTGCTCATTGCATCCTGGATAAAGCGGGGTTTTTGAGTCCTCCACCATGCCCTTGAACTTCTCGTATTGCCTGTCATCGTCGTAGGCTGTCTCCCCGTCGCGTAACATCTGATCTAAACCATCTGATTCGTCACTATCATATCCACCTCCGTCAGCAGGCAACTCCACATTGTCTCCGTCCATTACATCTGGATTCTCATCTTCACCACGATTGGTTTGACATGTGTAATTAGGCATAAAACCCCTTGTTAGGAGATGCTCATGAACTTGTTTTGCAGAAAACTGTCTCTCATTCCTGCAATCAGCGCATGGACAACGCAAGTGTTCCGTCGTGTTCAATGATCTGGATCTCGTGGCTGCGATCACGAAGTTGGTTACTCTCCTGGCATATTCCAAGGTACCGCGCTGCGGAATGTTCATCCCTCCTTCATCCATCGCTCCTACGAAAATTATTAAATTAACCACTAACATACGTATATCATTCTCTATATCTATTGAAATTCTGATATATGTTAATAACAGTTACATTACTCATTGATGATTAATCTCTAAATTACTCCAAAATAATAAGTCATCATACTTTCTCATGCTTCTCATTCGTCAAAACAAATTGCAAAAAAAAATTAACTTGACAAATATTATTGCGAATTACATATCGAATCAACACGTACTAACCTTTACGCACGCAAACACATAGACCTCTCGATATTTTTTAAATTTTTGGGCAAAACCTTCTCCCCCCGTTTGGATGAGCTGAAGAGAAGCCACAAAATCATGAGAATGCAGTGAACAAGGGGTATATATAGACTTGGGGGATATAGGTGTCGGTTAATGTTATGAACCGGCACCTATTTAGTTTCCTTCCGAAGGAAGCCACCACATAGGTGCCGGTTTTTAATAAGAACCGGCACCTATGTGATAGGTGCCGGTTTATTAGGTTAAAGCGGCACCTATGTTGCCGTAACATAGGTGCCGGTTCTTATTACGAACCGGCACCTATGTGATAGGTGCCGGTTCGTAAATAAAACCGGCACCTTTTTTGGGCTCATAGGTACCGGTTTTTATTGCAAACCGGCACCTATAGGCTTCTCCCATTCAACCGGCACCTATAAGATCTTATAGGTGCCGGTTCGTGGAAAAATTGGGTCTATTTGTCTTTTAGGTACCGGTTCTAGCAAATCCGGCACCTATGTGGCCGGTACCTATGGAGGTTTTTGTAGTAGTGCCTATCGGTGCTAAATTGTCTGTTGAAAAAGATTTCTACAGACACGTAGTCAACCACGAGTGTTTTCTAGGGGTCTAGCAGAAAAGAAAATTATCTACTGATAGATTTCTTTTTTAGTGGCAGATGTTATGGTATAGTTCTGACGGTAGTCGAGAAAAATATGTACGGACTTGACCTTTTCGACAGACTAATTGAATTTTCCTTTTTATGATAGATAACTGCATCCTATCTGGTGTTGTCGTGTAGTGATTTTAGTCAATAAAGATAATGATTTTGTTTGGTGGTGTTGATCGCTGCAGCTGGACATACGCAAGAAAAGAAAGCTGTAGGGCCGAATGTCCTTACATATATATCGCCACAAAAATGTAACTTCCAAGTTACTTTTGGTAGCCCAAGTTAATGCCCCACCCTCACCCACCCACCACTTTAAGACTACTTTCGTTTCATATAGTTAGGAGCTAATCTTCTGAACACACAAAACAGAACAACTTTTTAGCGTATGATTAGTTAAGTATTAGTCTATTTTTTAAAAAAAATAATATGATTTTTTAAAACAACTTTTGTATACAAAATTTTTTTTGTAAAAAATATATCGTTTAGCAGTTTGAAAAACGTGTGTGCGAAAAACGAGAGAGATGAGTTGGGAAAGCGCATCGCCAAACGCAGACTAAGACACAATCATCTCCACATGACCTTATGTACACCAATGCCAGTCAAGTCTGAGCCGAGTAGATCAAGTTGATATATTCCAGAAAGCTCAACAGACAAAATCAAAGGTGTCAAGACAATGTAGCTTTAGATGCTATCTATAGGATTAAGTTGATATAATCTGTTAGAAAATGGAAGCATCAGGATCCCATAGAATCTCAGTATTCTCACCACTCATGCTTTATTGTTTTTTCTTGCTTTGATAAATGGAAATGGGTATAGACATCAGCAAGCAGCTGTAGGCTTATAGTTAGTAGTTACAGCCTGACAACAGATGGGCAAATTATATAGAGAGATTTTGGGAAGTGAAGGAGGCAGCAGCAAGGTTGGGTTTTCCTGGGTGACCAGGCCTTGTAATTGGAGAGATGGCATGCTTGTATAATTGTGCGATCTGAATGGCCAAAGCTTATCGTACAGCCAAGGATGCTCAAGAACCGTAGTGCTCGAAATTGAAAGGCAGGTAGAGTGAGAGTGGCTCATCTCTAGCATACAAAGTGCGTAACAAGGAGAATTAATAAATAGAAGCATTGTTTTCTTCAATCGAAATATAGAATTTAGATTTGAAGTTTTTTTTTTGGAATGGCGGATGACAATGTAGTCTATCCTACTTTATTCAGAGTTTAAAAATATAATGTTTGAATGAATGTGTTTGGTTGGTTTTGATGCTAAGGTGCTCTGCTTATGGAGCACACAACAATTTTTTATTTAATCTGTATTTCTAGATGTGGCTGACAGAGTTCCAAGTACCAAGGACTGCATCAACCTCTGTATCTGTTTCCGATTTAATCTGTATTTCTAGGTATAGCTACATCCTTTTTAGATACTGCCACTGGAGCTGAAAACGGTACGAAAACACCTCACCGTAGCACTATCGTTTCTATAAAAATAATATAAACATGATATTGTTTCTGACCATTTTAGATTATAGCCATATATAAAATTAAGATTTTCTAATTCCTGTCAGCGACCACTACCACAAAAACCTCCATAAGTACCGACCACATATGTGCCGGTTTTGTTAGAACCAACACCTATAAGGCGTTTCCCGCTCATATTTTCATGAACCGGCACCTATAAGGTCTCATAGGTACCGGTTCGTTAAGAGAAGTACATTGGTGCCGGTTTCTAAGAAAAACCAGCACTAATGACTCTCCTTCAAACAGTCATCACATCCAAAAATATGTCGGCCCTCCTTATAAACCGACACCTAT
>BDMV01000012.1:26573862-26607719 GCA_008326285.1 Oryza officinalis
CGATAAGGGTTTCATCGGGGTTTCAGCCGATGAGTTATCTGGACGTTGCATCGGCTTATAAGGATTGCATATAAGTTGAATTTAGCCGATGACAACAAAGGTTTCACTGTTTAATCTAATCTTGTGGATTTTATGGCATTGGATCTATGTTAGATTCACTTCATCGGCTATGCTATGAATATATATAATCTCTCTCTTGAGGTGTTTTTAGACATAAGTGATTTATACTGTCTCGGCGCCCTGTCCGATCTATCCCAATCACTTAGTTTAAATATGTTTTGAGACTTAGATTATATTTTGTTGATATCTACAGCCGATTGAGTAGATTTAGCTTTATCTTGCTTTATCTGTTATAGCCGATTTAATGCATCTTGCATCGGCTCAATGCTCAATGATATGTCATCGGTAAACCAGCCGATCGGCTATCATTGGTGGATTTAATTGCACTTTCTTTGTTTCTTATTGGTTGCAGGATCAAACCAATTGGCACGCCCGCATCTCACCAAGCTTTGGACCTGCACTGGAGTTAAGCAGATCTCCCAGGCCAGTGTGTGTTTTTTGCATCAACACATAGGTGCCGGTTTTTCTTATAAACCGGCACCAATGAGCTTCTCCCAACCAACCGGCACCTATAAAATCTTATAGGTGCCGGTTCATGAAAAAATGGGCGAAAATTGTGTTTTAGGTGCCGGGTCTAGCAAATCCGACACCTATGTGGTCGGTACCTATGGAGGTTTTTATAGCAGTGAATCCAAAGAATTAAAACTCCAACATTTCTCATGGACGGTGTTACGTTTCAAATAAGTTATTTAACAATGCCAAAAAAGTTATTTAATTGTTAGTGTTGATTCGTGCACATCTATTTACATGGACCCAATAAATAACGTCTACAACAAGGACATGCCTTACTAATTAGAATATTTGCTCATACAAAAGAGAGAAGAGAGGAGAAACACATATAGTTGGTACCGTGAACAACTCAAGAACTCTTAACCTCTATATAATAGAAACTTTGCTACACGAGGATAAGAGAAAGAGAGGAAAGAATAGTAATAAAAAATATTTTATGAATTAATGATTAAAGTCTTTATTGTCTCGATCATTTTAAAGACATAGTCTTTAAATAAACATATATTATCTAAGAGTTTATACCGGGTTTTATCTTTGAGCATGTCCTAGGAGGAGGCTTGTATGTATGTTGTATTGCTTGAGAGGTTATATAGGGCTTTATCTTTAAACATGCCGTACGAAAGGAGGCTTGTGTGGATGCTGGGTAGTGGTCCTTCCTACATTATTTATAGAATAAATACTTAGTTTTATTTATTTTTTATAGTTTACAATTTAGCAAGAATATATATAAATAAAAACCTTGAATATCTCTATTGTTTTTTTACCATAAATTACCTTTTTGTTTATTATTATTTGAAGGTTTATGATATGGTTTATCTTCTACTATTCAACTTTGCTCACAAATACAAGACATTGGAAGGGGCCACATAATCGAGCAATTAACTTCAGGCCTGGTTTGCTTTTTTTAAAAGTTTTCGGTGCGCGCTCTCGATCTGTACATTAAACTAATCTGTATAATTAAGCTACTGAAAGGCTGTGTTTCCAAATAAAAAGGATGGAATTCTGAAAGGAAAAAGAAAAAAAGAGACGCAAATTAAGAAAGAAAAGAATACTAGTTGGCGTCACAGCTGATAGCATTGTTGCTAGCATGCTTATCCTAATTGATTAACTAATGTGCATGATAGTATACAAAGTGTTACAGGCGATTAGCAAACAGAGAATGATGCGACACTTCACCTAATTAAGAGTTTTTTTACTGGAAAATATCTCAGCACTGTGTATGTAGTATTTAGAGGCGTAGTGATTTAATGACATATAAACTTAATTTTTGATAGGCATTCCGTTTGTGTACACAAAGTAAATTAAGAGATGCACTAGGAGAAATCGAACTATATATATACATATATACTCCACAAATTAACACTACGACAGAAACCATACTACAGATGAGTCAAGACTGCTTCTCATCCGGTGTGATAGAGGTTATGTTATACTGAAAATAAAACACAGACCCTTCTCATCAACCATCTGTAATGACAATAAAAAAAAGTCATCCACACTATGAGAGATGTTTAAAATACAGTTAAATATCAGTAAAACAGCTTAATGGGTGTCGGTTAAAAATATCCATATAGGTGACAGATTTTTAACTGGCACCTTAATAGCGGCACTAATGAAGGATGCTAGCTGACACTAGTTGATACCTCGCATATTGTTTCAGAATTTTATAGATTGAATTAGACAGCTAAGAAATATGATATGTTAGAAATATTGATTTTATTTTATTGTAGCATAAATTAACATATATTTATATGATAAAAACTGAATGTAGAAAAATGTATTTTAGTTTTCAACTTTCTAAGATTTGTAGAAGTAATGCAAGGGATAATAGTCACACAGTCCAATAGGAAAATTAATATAGGACAACATTTATAACACGGGAAAAAATATGGTTAACTGGATCCATGCCATTGCAACTTTGTTAAATTTAAAAAATATCACTACTATTCACGATATTTGTCACGCCCCAAACTAGCCCCGGGTGGAGGCCAGTGTAAGGCGATCCAAATTAACCTGTATGCCTGTACCAGTCCCAGGAAATAGCGCTGGTACAACAGGAAGACTGAATATCACAACCACAGCGGTCTCTTTATTAAGAGTAGGATTACAACCAAGGTTGGAACTGCGGACAAAACCCGAGTTCACAACAGCATTACAAAAAGGCGGAAGCGGAAAGCGGAGACTAGCCCTAAGCCACAAGCAAAGCCTTGGGGAAAGGCCGAAACCCTACTACTGCTCGAAGACTGCTTGCTCCTGGAAGAACTCTTCATTAGCAGGGTCCACCTCTTCGTCTTCGAGAACTGGGGGGGGGTTTAATTATATAGAGCAAGGGTGAGTACGGGAGTACTCAGCAAGTCAGGGGAATTAAGTGTTTAATGAAAGCTTCAAGGGAAGGCCAGTTGTTTTTCACAATTGATTTTAGTTTAAGACTTTCAGAAACGTCTAAGTAAGTGCTTCTCAACGACGCGGATGAGAAAGTGCGTCTCATCCGGCCGGAGCAGTGAAAATGTATCGATTGATTCTTGTCGGCACGAGAGGCTCCCTGCCAATCATTTACCGACCCGGCTGCTCTAACAGCCACACGCGAGAGGCTCCCTGCCAATCGCTCACCAACACCGACTGCACCAACAGCCACAAATCAAACACGTCGGAACGAGAGGCTCCCTGCCAATCGTTCACCGACACTGGCTGCTCCAACAGCCCAACTTAAGCACAAGAAAGAAAATCTTACACCAACAGCAGTTCACAAGGATCCCGATTAAAACTACGCTAAGTAATCACCTCACATCTGCCCATGACCGTGGGCACGGCTGTTCGAACAGTTGTTAACCTCTGCAGAGGGGGTACACTTTACCCACACAACGTTACTAACCCCGAATCACCCATCCCGCGACTCTCGGTCACGTCTGGCGACCTTGAGGCTTTCACGACAAGGCATTTCGAAAGCCGACTCAGGGTCATCTTATGCCAACGGGAGGGGTCCCATGGACCAACACCAGGTTAGGTCCCAGACCATACTGTGCCAGGAAGCCCAGGGGTCCTCCCCGACACCACCCCGGTGAATCCACTTGTCCCTTGGCATCAAGATTTCCCTGGCCTAGCTAATTACTCAGCCAGGGGCGTCCCATATCACCCATGTGGTCGTACTTGACATATGCTCGGATGTAATTCCCAAGGAATCGGTCCTTAGAGCGAGAACGGGCAGACCGTACCTCCAGTACGTCTCCCGTACCGCGAGTTTTAGAAACTCACTTTAGTTTTCAAGACACCGACCCAAGTGTCGGGTTTTCCAAGCATTTTGTAAACTCAAGTTTTACCCAGGTGATCAATTTTAAAGTTTGAGGGGAGTCTCGATATTCGTACGCGAGGTACGGATACCGAGGCATCACCTGAGGGGTGACAAGGGTGTTAGGGTATTCAAATATCAAGGAAGGTGAATGCAGCAAATGGGTAGGGCCTGCCGGTTGTATTGCAAACCGAGGCCAAGTGCCAAGTGTAACCTAATTAATGCATAGTTTGCGGAATCAAAATACTTAATTTAAATTATAGGTTCAATTGATCAAAGGTGACTTGCCTTGCTCGAGATCTTGAGCTTCTTCCTCGAAATCCGCGCACTGCGGGTCTTCGGGCTCCGAGACTACACGCGAAACGAGACGACTCAACAAAGCGATAAAAGAAGCCCTATTAATGACCACTAAGCGTGCCATTAGGTAGATCTCGATTTTTGAGGAATTTTGGAAGTGGAACGGGGTTAATCGGACGAATGGTTGAAAAGATATGAATTTCCGAAGATTAAAGGATTTTCTGGAATAAGAAAAGGAATTTTTAATTCCCTGGAAAAGAAAAGAAGGAGGGACTGAAATTGGACTTTAATTCGGGCGGCTAAGAACAGCCCAGTAGAATAGAATGGGCGCGGCCGAATTAATGGGCCGGCGGCCCGAAGGGATCGGCCCATGGCCGATCGGCGCGCGAGGGGGGGATAGGCCGATGGGCCTAGCGGCCGATGGGCCGGAGGCAGATGGCGGGGGGCCGATGGCCGAGCGGCTGAGTGGGCCGAGCGGCCCGAGCGAAAAAGGCCGAGTGGCCGAGGGGAAGAGAGGGGCCGAGGCCGACTGGGCCGGTCAGCCAAGGAGGCCCAGATGGCCGGCCTGGCAACGCGGCCCGGCCGATGCGCGAGAGGGAGGCCGTTTTGACCGGTCTCCCATGGGACCCGGAACGGCGGACGTGGCGTCCACGTGGACTCCACGTCGGACAGAGAGGGGGAGGCCGCATCGGACGGCCGGCGACGGGTGCGTGCTCCGGCGGGGCGGCGAGTCGGAGTGGGCGGGCGGCGGGCACCGGCGGCGGGAGGAGAGAGAGGGAAACCGAGCCAACGGCTCGGATCGGGCCGCGGGGGTGCGACGGCGGCCGACAACGGTGCGCGGCGGCGGCGGCAACGGCGGCGCGAAGAGGGGGCGGAGGAGGGGACGGCGGCCACGGCGGTGGCCGGAGGGGGGATCCTACGGGCTACCTAGCTCCTAGACCGGGGGAGAAAGAGGAGGCGGAAGGGGGAAAAGAAAATTTACCGCGGCGGGAGGAGCTCGCCGGGGACGGGGGTGACGGCGCGGGGCGGCGGTGTGGCGCGGTCCCGGGCCGGGGAAGAAGAGGGCGCCGGGTTCCTCTCCTCGCGGCGGCGGGCAGCAAGAGGGGTGGAGCTCGGCGGCGGCGGCAACGGGAAGGGGGCGAGCTCGGGGAGGCGGTGATGGCGGCCGGGAGCGAGGGGGAATTTTATAGGGGGACGCTAGATCGGTTCGGCCGGGGGAGAGGCGGTGCGACCGAGAGGCGGTGGAGCGCGGCGAGGGGACCGCGCTGGCGCTCCCCGCGCTAGCGGCCAAGCGCAGCAGCGGTGACGCTGGCTGGTCGGAGAAGAAAGCAAAAAAAAAGGGGGAAAAGAGGGGTTGCCCCCTTACCGAAATGGGAAGGGGGAAAAAGCGGAGAGGGAAAGGGGGCGCGTGCTCGGCCCCTTGGCGGCACGCGCGCGGGCGGGGCCAGGAGGGGGACGGCGCCGGCGGGACGGAACAGCGGGAGAGGGAGAAAAACGGCGAGAGAGGGAACGGGCAAGGGGGGAGAGGAAAGAGAGAGAGAGCTGGTGGACCCGGCTCGAGCGCGCGCGGGCCGAGCGGCCTGGCGCGGCCTAGCGGGGGAAAAAGGCGGCCGAGCAGGCGGCAAGGTCGAGGGGGCGACTTGGGCCGAAAGGGGACCGGCCCGATGGGGAAAGGGAAAAGGCCGGGAAGAAATCGGCCCGAGGGCAGAGGGAGGTAAAGTAGACTTTCTAGGAATTGGGTTTTGGAGGGTTTAGAGCTCGGAATCGAAATACGATTTCGCGGTTGTCTTCGGGATTGAACCGAGAGGGGAGACACGAGACTTTGGCACGCGACAAGACTCAACCGAAGAGCAAACTTTCGCAAATAGGGTTTTTAGCAGATTAGTTTTCCCGCTAACGCCGCGACAAAACGGGCGTTACAAACCAACCCCCCTAACAAGAATCTCGTCCCCGAGATTCAGCACCTAAGGGAGCAGCTCCGGGAACTGGGCACGGAGAAGATCTTCGCGTTCCCAAGTTGCTTCATCCTCCGAGTGGTTGCTCCACTGCACCTTGTAGAACTTAACGGTTTTTCTTCGTGTCTGACGTTCAGCCTCTTCAAGAACTCTGATGGGTCTCTCTTTATAGGTCAGGTTCTTCTCCAGTTCTATGCTTCCCAAGGAAACTTGTTTCTCTGGAACACGAAGACATTTCTTTAGCTGGGACACATGGAACACATTGTGCACATCTGTCAGTCCTTCTGGCAGTTCGAGCTGGTAGGCAACTTCGCTGCGTCTGGCGGTGATGAGGTAAGGGCCGATATAGCGAGGAGCTAACTTGCCGGACATTCCAAACCTCTTTAGACCACGGAGTGGAGATACTCGCAGGTACACGTGATCTCCCACTGCAAACTCGAGATCACGTCTTCGATTATCTGCATAGCTTTTCTGACGGTCCTGAGCTGTCTTCAAACGGTCTCAAATCATCTTGATTTGCTGTTCAGCTTCCTTCAGCATGTCAGGTCCAAACACTTGCGCTTCGCCTACCTCGTTCCAACACAACGGGGTGCGACACTTTCGTCCAAACAGGGCTTCATTAGGGGACATTTGAATACTGGATTGATAACTGTTGTTGTATGAGAACTCGGCGTAAGGGAGACAACGATCCCATGTGCCTTCAAAGTCCAGGGCACATGCCCGTAGCATGTCCTCCAAGATCTGGTTAACTCGTTCTGTCTGCCCATCTGTCTGCGGGTGATAGGCAGTACTGAAGTTTAAATTGGTACCCATTGCCTCGTGCAACCGTTGCCAGAACCTTGAGGTAAACTGGGTGCCTCGATCCGACACTATCTTCTTTGGGCAACCGTATCGGCAAACCACATGGGTCATGTACAGGTCTGCCAGCTTTTTCCCATCGTAGGTGGTTTTCACTGGTACAAAGTGAGCTGCTTTGGTTAGGCAGTCCACGATTACCCAGATGGAGTCATACCCACTAGGGGTCCTTGGTAAACCGGTAATGAAATCCATACCAATCTCTTCCCATTTTCACTCGGGAATTCGGAGGGGTTGTAACAAACCGGCGGGTTTCTGATGTTCGGCCTTTACTCTTTGACAGATGTCACATAAGGCTACATACTCTGCAACATCTCGCTTCATTCCAGCCCACCAAAAGTATTCCTTGATGTCTTGGTACATTTTGGTACTTCCGGGATGGATGGAGTAAGCTGACTCATGAGCTTCTCTCAGAATGAGGTCCTTTAATTCCTTTTTGGCTGGCACGCAGATGCAGGATACGAACCAAACAGTATTCTAGTCGTCGATGGTAAAACCTTTGAGCCTTTTCTTACGGATCTTATCCTTCATTTCTTTCATAACTTCGTCATCTAATTGTGCTTCTCGAATTTGAGCTTCTAGGGTCGGTTGCACTCTAAGACTGGCAAGGTTTCCGGTAGGGACCATGGTCAATTTCAACTTCTCGATTTCTCGACACAGGTCATCCTGGGTCGGCCAAACTAGGGCGGTAGCACAGTAGGTCTTGCGACTTAACGCGTCGACGACCACATTTGCTTTTCCAGGGTGGTAGTGTATACCGAGATTATAATCCTTGATTAATTCCAACCATCTTCTCTGTCTCATGTTCAGTTCACTCTGAGTAAAGATGTATTTGAGACTTTTGTGATCGGTATAAATCTCACATCTGTTTCCAATCAGGTAATGACGCCAAATCTTCAGGGCATGAATCACAGCTGCCAATTCCAGGTCATGCGTAGGATAGTTGACCTCATGGGGCCTGAGTTGTCTTGAAGCATAGGCCACCACCTTTCGGTCTTGCATCAAGACACATCCTAGACCTTGTCTCGATGCATCACAGAAGATCTCGAAATCCTTTCGGATGTCAGGCAGGGTGAGGACGGGAGCAGTCGTCAATCTTTTCTTGAGTTCTTGAAAATTGCGTTCACATGCTTCCGACCATTCAAACTTCTTTTCCTTCTTTAGCAGTTCCGTCATTGGTCGGGCCAGTTTGAAAAATCCTTCGATGAACCTCCGGTAGTAACCCGCTAAACCGAGGAAACTACGGATCTCAGACACCGTCTTGGGTGCGTTCCAGGCGAGGATGGCCTCAACCTTGCTGGGGTCTACTTCGACACCTTCGGCGGAGATGACATGGCCAAGGAAGGCTACTTTATCCAACCAGAACTCACACTTCGAGTATTTGGCGAAGAGCTGGTGGTCTCTCAACCTTTCCATTACTTTCCGTAGATGATTGGCATGATCCTGTTCATCTCTTGAGTAAATCAGAATGTCGTCGATGAAGACCACAACGAACTTATCCAAGTAGTCCATGAAAACTTTATTCATCAGGTTCATGAAGAATGCCGGAGCATTGGTGAGTCCGAAAGACATCACGGTGAACTCATACAGGCCATACCGCGTTGAGAAAGCGGTCTTGGGGATATCTTCTGATCTGATTTTTAGCTGGCGATACCCGGATCGTAGGTCGATCTTGGAGAATACTCTGGCTCCTTCCAATTGGTCGAACAAATCGTCAATCCGTGGTAGAGGATACTTATTCTTGATGGTTACTTCATTCAAGGCTCTATAGTCTATCACCATTCTCTCAGAGCCATCTTTCTTCTTTACTAAGAGCACAGGGGCTCCCCAAGGGGACAAGCTGGGTCGCACGTAACCCTTGTTCTGAAGTTCTTCGATCTGTTTCTTAATTTCTGCCAGTTCGTTGGCAGCCATCCTGTAGGGTCTCTTGGCAATGGGAGCGGTGCCTGGGGCAAGCTCTATGGAGAACTCGATTTCTCGATCCGGTGGCATTCCGGGTAGTTCTTCTGGGAACACATCGGGATACTCGTTGACTATAGGTACCATTTCCAAAGGAGTGGCTTGCAAACTATTCAGGGTTGACCGGTTTCCGGGAAGGAGAGGAGTGAAGCGCACTTGTTTTCCTCCGGGTCCTTGCAGAGTGATGGTCCTCTCAGCACAATCTATTTGTCCTTTGTGCTTAACCAACCAATCCATCTCTAGGATGACATCCAGGCCTTGGGAGTCTAGGACTATGGGTTTGGCTGCGAAGCTAACCCCTTCTATCACTAGATCAACCTTGGGGCATAGTTTATCTGCCCTTATATCCCTTCCAGGGGAATGTATTACCATAGGTACTTGTAAATTTTGGGTTTTCCAACCATTTCTTTTCACAAAAGCTTGCGATATGAATGAATGAGAAGCTCCTGAATCAAATAGAACGAGTGCGGGTATGGAGTTGACAGAGAACATACCCATCACCACGTCGGGGGCCTCTTGGGCGGTTTCAGCTTGAATGTGGTTCACTCGACCTCGTCCAAAGTTGTTGGAGGCGCGAGTACCTTGTCCACTTGCCTGAGTGACTGGACGGGACTATGCAGGTGCTGGGGTCCTGGGGAAGCTAGCATCAGAGCGTCCGGGGTTAGAGTTTCCCTGATGTCGAGGGCACTACCTGGCGTAATGTCCCATTTGTTTGCACGTGAAGCACTGCATATTTGCCATTCCTGTGGGCGAATTGAAGGAGGAGACACTGTTCCTTGTAGTATTGCCACTAGGGGCATGCTGCTAGGACGACGGAGTAGGGCGAGGCACTGGCGGACGGGGAGTAAAGCCAGGTTGGCGACTGACTTGATGGGCAGGTTGGTGGTACTGCATGGGATGTCCAACTCGAGGACGTGGCGCACCTCGGAATGGGGGCGCTTGGTGGGTAGACTTGCGCTTCTTGTATTCCTCAGTTGCCTCTTTTCTGGCATCCTCCAGTAGCAAGGCCTTATTGACCATGTGCTGGAAAGTGGGAAAATCATGGGCAAGCAACTGGATTCTCAACCCTACTGCGATTCCTTTCAGGAACTTCCTGATCTTTTTCTTGTCGGAGTCCACTTCCTCGGGAGCATACCGAGCCAATTTGTTGAAGCGGCTTAAGTACTCATTGACACTTCCTGTACCTTGTTTCAAGCGATTGAACTCTTCTTTCTTCATATCGATGGTACTTTCGGGCACATGAGCTGCACGGAAAGCATCGGCGAACTCTGCCCACTCAATGTTGACAGCGTCCGGATGGGCATTACAGTAATTCTCCCACCAGTCGGCTGCAGAACCTCTTAACTGATGTGCAGCGAAAAGGGTCTTTTCCACTGGAGTGCACTGCACTAGGTTGAGCTTTCTCTCAACATCCCTTAGCCAATCGTCGACCTCAACGGGCTCGACGGTGTGAGAGAACTCCGGTGGATGGGATCTTAGAAAGTCTGTCAGCTTAGATCTGTGGTTGTTGTTTTTGAAGGGCACTGGGTGCGGAGCCTGCGGCTGCAAATTCTGCTGGATGCCTGCAATGGCTTGGGCTAAGCCCTGCAAGATTTGAGTCTGAACTGCCATCATGTGCTGGTAATCTGCCTGAAGCTGGGGAGGCGGGGGTAAGTCCTGTGCACGGTTTGCTGCAGGATCTGTCTGAGCTGGAGCATTAACCGGTTCATTACCTGACTCATTTTCCGATTCTGGTTCTTCCCTGCGAGTTTCGTAACCCAACCGAGCTGGGGCACAAGCGGCACGACGGGGACGGCCAGCCATCTAATCTCCCAGAAAGGGGCGGGGTAAGAGGACGGAACAACACTTAAAAGGGAAGAAGTAAAGTAAACGAGCTCAGAAAGCACACACTAGTCATAAAGCTTTTCTCAACTCGGAAAGCACCTAACACAACGGGTGTGGACAAGTCACAGAGCTGCGCCGAGCTTGATTGTGCGCACACCACCTCAGAGATCCAGACTACCAGACAACACCCACAACAACACACTCACACACTACCTCGCCACGACTCCAAAAGAGTTGGCGGCGGTACAAAAGGTCTGGCACACGAACTCCACCTGCAGCAGACAAACTCTACTGCTCTCCTGCCTGGCTGGCTCCGGTGGTCGGCTCGTCTGAAGAGGACACGTCGATCGGCGCACACGAAGGGACCGGCGAAACCTGTCGCAGCAGGGCGGCCTGTTGGCGGGGTAGGAGCTGGGTGGTCGAAACGAAACACAGTGGAGGAGCCCACAACGCGCTTCCGCGCGGTGCGAATCAGTCGGAGCCCATGGCGGCTGACGACTGGGGTGTGGCCTGGGGTGTAGGAGGGGCTGGCACGGTGGGGGTAGGGAGAGTAAACTGGCGAGTACGGCACACGCGGGCTGGGGAGCATGGGCCGCTGGGAGTGCGAGCAGAGCCACGTGAACTGTAGAAGGACAGGTGGCTGGAGTGGCAAAGGCGGCCAGAGTCCCAGGAGGTAGTGTCCACGGAGGTGACACCCTCCTCAGCAAGGCGGGCCTCCAGCGCGGCGTAACGGCGAGCCAAGGAGCGGTAAGCCCCAAGGAGAAGGTCGGGCTGAGTGGCCTGAGCGCCAAAAAGCTCCACCATGCGCGTCAGCGCAGGGTGCGACTCACGGTAAGGGCAAGGGTAGCGGCTGTCTGCACGGCCAGGAGGGAGCTACGGGATCAGCCGGAAGGCCGAACTTGCGAGGCGGCGACGGTAGTCGTAGGCCAAGCGACGCAGAGCGGTCCAGGAGAGGTCCTGGTACGTGAGCTGGAGCGTGGGGCGAGCCAAGTTGAAGTGGTGAGGGTGAAGGCCAGCGCTGTGTGTACCTCCGCGGGGGTAAAGGTACACGGACAGCTCACAGCGGGGAGGGAAGCGGTCCACGGAGTACCCAGCGTACTCGGGACAAGAGAAGCCAAGGAAGCCAGCGAGGTCTCTCAGCTGGTGGACGTGGTGACCCTCACCAACGCCGTGGGAACTGTGGGTGGCGTTGACTGCCATCTACAATTTTGAAAAAGAAAGAGAAGTCAGTAACCAGTTTTGTAAACAGAGTAAGAGAAGAAGAAAAGAACCGAACTTTTCGCAAATAGCTTTTTCAGAACTTAGCATCCTTACGGTCATCTAACGTCGGGTTTCGTCCTAAGGCCAAAGCTGCGCTCTGATACCATCTTCTGTCACGCCCCAAACTAGCCTCGGGCGGAGGCCAGTGTAAGGCGATCCAAATTAACCTGTATGCCTGTACCAGTCCCAGGAAATAGCGCTGGTACAACAGGAAGACTGAATATCACAACCACAGCGGTCTCTTTATTAAGAGTAGGATTACATCAAGGTTGGAACTGCGGACAGAACCCGAGTTCACAACAGCATTACAAAAAGGCGGAAGCGAAAGCGGAGACTAGCCCTAAGCCACAAGCAAAGCCTTGGGGAAAGGCCGAAACCCTACTACTGCTCGAAGACTGCTTGCTCCTGGAAGAACTCTTCATCAGCAGGGTCCACCTCTTCGTCTTCGAGAACTGGGGGGGTTTAATTATATAGAGCAAGGGTGAGTACGGGAGTACTTAGCAAGTCAGGGGAATTAAGTGTTTAATGCAAGCTTCAAGGGATGGCCAGTTGTTTTTCACAATTGATTTTAGTTTAAGACTTTCAGAAACGTCTAAGTAAGTGCTTCTCAACGACGCGGATGAGAAAGTGCGTCTCATCCGGCCGGAGCAGTGAAAATGTATCGATTGATTCTTGTCGGCACGAGAGGCTCCCTGCCAATCATTTACCGACCCGGCTGCTCCAACAGCCACACGCGAGAGGCTCCCTGCCAATCGCTCACCAACACCGACTGCACCAACAGCCACAAATCAAACACGTCGGAACGAGAGGCTCCCTGCCAATCGTTCACCGACACTGGCTGCTCCAACAGCCCAACTTAAGCACAGGAAGGAAAATCTTACACCAACAGTAGTTCACAAGGATCCCGATTAAAACTACGCTGAGGAATCACCTCACATCCACCCATGACCGTGGGCACGGCTGTTCGAACAGTTGTTAACCTCTGCAGAGGGGATACACTTTACCCACACAACGTTACTAACCCCGAATCACCCAGCCCGCGACTCTCGGTCACGTCTGGCGACCTTGAGGCTTTCACGACAAGGCATTTCGAAAGCCGACTCAGGGTCATCTTATGCCAACGGGAGGGGTCCCACGGACCAACACCAGGTTAGGTCCTAGACCATACTGTGGCAGGAAGCCCAGGGGTCCTCCCCGACACCACCCCCGCGAATCCACTTGTCCCTTGGCATCAAGATTTCCCTGGCCTAGCTAATTACTCAGCCAGGGGCGTCCCATATCACCCATGTGATCGTACTTGACATATGCTCGGATGTAATTCCCAAGGAAATCGGTCCTTAGAGCGAGAACGAGCAGACCGTACCTCCAGTACGTCTCCCGTACCGCGAGTTTTAGAAACTCACTTTATTTTCAAGGCACCGACCCAAGTGTCGGGTTTTCCAAGCATTTTGTAAACTCAAGGTTTACCCATGTGATCAATTTTAAAGTTTGAGGAGAGTCTCGACATTCGTACGCGAGGTACGGATACCGAGGCTCCACCTGAGGGGTGACAAGGGTGTTAGGGTATTCAAATATCAAGGAAGGTGAATGCAGCAAATGGGTAGGGCCTGCCGGTTGTATTGCAAACCGAGGCCAAGTGCCAAGTGTAACCTAATTAATGCATAGTTTGCGGAATCAAAATACCTAATTTAAACTATAGGTTCAATTGATCAAAGGTGACTTGCCTTGCTCGAGATCTTGAGCTTCTTCCTCGAAATCCGCGCACTGCGGGTCTTCGGGCTCCGAGACTACACGTGAAACGAGACGACTCAACAAAGCGATAAAAAGAAGCCGAGGGGGAGAGAGGGCCGAGGCCGACTGGGCCAGTCGGCCAAGGAGGCCCAGATGGCCGGCCTGGCGACGCGGCCCGGCCGATGCGCGAGAGGGAGGCCGTTTTGACCGGTCTCCTGTGGGACCCGGAACGGCGGACGTGGGATAGAGAAGGGGAGGTCGCATCGGACGGCCTGCGACGGGTGCGTGCTCCGGCGGGGCGGCGAGCCGGAGTGGGCGGGCGGCGGGCACCGGCGGCGGGAGGAGAGAGAGGGAAACCGAGCCAACGGCTCGGATCAGGCCGCGGGGGTGCGACGGCACCGACAACGGTGCGCGGCGGCGGCGGCAACGGCGGCGCGAAGAGGGGGCAGAGGAGGGGACGGCGGCCACGGCGGTGGCCGGAGGGGGATCCTACGAGCTACCTATCTCCTAGACCGGGGAGAAAGAGGAGGCGAAAGGGGGAAAAGAAATTACCGCGGCGGGAGGAGCTCGCCGGGGACGGGGGTGACGGCGCGGGGCGGCGGTGTGGCGCGGTCCCGGGCCGGGGAAGAAGAGGGCGCCGGGTTCCTCTCCTCGCGGCGGCGGGCAGCAAGAGGGGTGGTGGCGCGGCGCGGCGGGTTGGAAGAGGATGGAGCTCGGCGACGGCTGCAACGAGAAGGGGGCGAGCTCAGGGAGGCAGTGATGGCGGCCGGGAGCGAGGGGTGGGGGAAATTTTAAAGGGCGCTGGGTCGGTTCGGCCGGGGAGAGGCGGTGCGACCGAGAGGCGGTGGAGCACGGCGAGGGGACCGCGCTGGCGCCCCCGCGCTAGCGGCCAAGCGCGGCAGCGGTGACGCCGGCCGGTCGGAGAAGAAAGCAAAAAAGGGGGAAAGAGGGGTTGCCCCCTTACCGAAACGGGAAGAGGAAAAAGCGGAGAGGGGGCGCGCGCTCGGCCCCTTGGCGGCACGCGCGCAGAGGCGGGGCCGGGAGCGACGGCAGGACGGAACGGCGCCAGCGACGGAACGGGACGGGAGAGAGAGAGAAGAACGGCGGGGGGGGGGAAGAGGAAAGAGAGAGAGCGGGTGCTCTCGGCTCGGGCGCGCGCGGGCCGAGCGGCCTGGCGCGGCCCAGCGGGAGGGGGGGAAGGTGGCCGTGCAGGCGGCTGGGCCGAGGGGGGGGGCGACTTGGGCCGAAAGGGGACCGGCCCGAGGGGGAAAGGGAAAAGGCCGGGAAGAAATCGGCCCGAGGGCAGAGGGAGGTAAAGTAGACTTTCTAGGAATTGGGTTTTGGAGGGTTTAGAGCTCGGAATCGAAATCCGATTTCGTGGTTTTCTCCGGGATTGAACTGAGAGGGGAGACACGAGACTTTGGCACGCGACAAGACTCAACCGAAGAGCAAACTTTCGCAAATATGGTTTTTAGCAGATTAGTTTTCCCGCTAACGCCGCGACAAAACGGGTGTTACAATATTGGTTATGTGCCATTGGTATTTTGTAAAATTTGAACCATGCCATTATATACGTCTCCGACACAGTTGGACCATGTTTTTTCATACCGTATTTTCGTACAGACCAAAATGCCCCTAGCCCTTAGATGCTAACAAGTGGGACCCATGACTTATCTTCTTCCCTATATTCACCTCATGTTGCTCCCATCCTCCCCGGCTGCCTTAGGTGCGATGCTTGGTGGGGAGAGGGGGTCGAGTTCGGCGGCCCCGGGCAAGCCCATGATCTCCGCCGACGAACTCTTCAACAACAACCAGATTTGGCTGCTCACCCTATCCCCACTCCTGGATCTCGCTCCGGCAGCAACAATGACAACTATTGCATCCCCACACCGGTGCGAGGCTGCAAGCTGATGCTATGGAGCGGTCCCGTGCACCGCCGCACGTAGTCAATGTCATCGCTCCGCGGCGAGTCCCCACCCCAGATCTTGGCTCGGCATCCTCTCACTCTATTGGGTCGGAGGAGCCGGCCGCGGGAGCATCGCACGGGAGACCCTTGATGCCATCTAGCTCCTTGGACCTCCACTGCCACTAGCGCAGTATTGCCACCCGTCACAATCCTGCTGCTAGCCTCGTCGAGCTAGAGAAAGAGCTAGGGAGCTAGAGAAAGAACCAAGGAAGAAGATAAGTCCGACAGGTAGGTCCCACTTGTTAGCCTCCAAGGGCTAGGGGCATTTTAGTCTGTACGAAAATATGATACGAAAAAACATGGTCCAATTGTGTCAGAGATGTATATAATGGCATGGTTCAAATTTTAGAAAATACCGATGGCATCCAGCCGATATCGGGAATAGTAGTGATATTTTTTCAATTTGGCAAAGTTGCAATGGCATGGATGCAATTAAACCAAAAAAGTAAACCGACAGACATTAGAGCACATAATGCAATGGGAGAGCTAATGAATCAAGTACTATGCAAAATTCAAGTTCATCTATTTAAAAAAATACAAATCCAACTCAAACTGAATGAAGAGGAAGAAATATAGGATAGATTGGATGGATATATATTAAAATATTATGAAAATATTGTGAGGATGATTTGATATGCTTACATGAATGTAATAAATTGTAGATTTGCATGTTAAGATGTAATAATTGGTAGTGGATAATGATTTAGCAGGTTTGCATATTAAGATTTAGGATGTAGTGTGTTATAACTTTATAGTCTAGGATCAAACAGTAAGAACTAAGCCAACCAGAGAGAGGTGACTGGTTGGAGTACCCAAAAACCAAACTTTTAGTGGAATGTAAAAGTTACCCTTGAATTCAATGTAGATCAGTTTGACCGACGTTGATCTACCAGTCTGACCTCGCCTAAGCTGCCGGTCTGACCGAAGTAGATCTCCCGGTCTAACCACCTTCGTTTTACCTCCTGTCGTCACAATCGCCGCCAGTCTGACCGCTTTTGATCCACCGGTCTAACCGATGCAATGACGTCGATTTGATCGCCCGTGACCCGCCGGTTGGACCGCCGTACCCAAGCAAACACAAATAGAAACAAACTTTATAAAACCAATCAGACCAAATTCAGACTTCTTCCAAATTTGACTCCTCATCCCATACACACACAATATCTTCATCGTATGCCATATGGAATCTTCACCAACCACGTGCATTGATCTTTAGTCTAAGCATCCGGCATGGTATCCTGATCGTCCGAACGTCATCTTCTCCCAAGTTGACTCCTGATCCATCACCGGCAGTGCTCTCCTGAGGCATGAAGAATCACCTACACATGCATCAACTAAGAAACCATATCCGAGCACAAGTTCTTTTCAACTTGACTCAATGTTAACACACAACAGTATTACATACGTAAAAAAATCATCTCGATGTCATAATCATGAATTAATCACAGATATCCAAAGAAACAACCCAAAATTGAAACCGACACAGTGTTGGCTGGTCAGACCGTCAGGCTGGTCAGTCAGACCGCTCGCCATACTCCGGTTTGACCGCAACCGTCAGACATCCTGTTTATCATCTGAAAATCACATATCTCCAAAACCACTTCACGAAATATCTCCAAATATCGAAACCAATCATCACATATATCAATTATTCATCATGAAATAATAATCAAACACATTTGATTTTACATATAGAAGGCATATATAACCGGCAGTAATGTCCACAGGAAAAAAAAGAAATTAGTATAGACATCGAAAATTGCTGATCTATCACTTTAAAAAACAATTTATCAATGGACGATCGACATGGACGCGTTGTCGGGTGGTGATGATCACTTGGAAGACCAATTCTGCGGTTGATCAGCTGCATGCAAAAACCAGGAAAGAACGGCGAGGAACTCTGGAAATAAAGAGATGGGATCTTTTCCATGAATTATATAATGTTCCCTTAATAACCATATGCAAGTACCCGTGTGTGACTGGAATATTCGCACCCACAGCTGCATTTCACTGTCACAACTCAAAAGAATCCTCTCAAGAAGCACCCTAGCTCACTACGTATAATTAAATTAAATTAAGTTACGTCCCCTTGAATTGGTATCAGCTAGGCAAATGGTGTTTTTTCTTTTGCTTCTTAAAGGGAAATTCGAGCTTTCAGTCATCATTACTCCTAATCAATGGGCTGTCTGGGCTAGTGAATCTATGTGACAGTGATATGGCCTTTATTTTTATATGCAAGACGATCTCTCAACCATTGATGTATAGAGTTCTTGCATTTTATTTGGTCTACATATGTATGTAGCTCCTTTGACCACTTGCATCGGATGGCAAGTTTTTCCTAGAAATATTCCCACCATTTAACGATACACGACTATTTTATTTTGGTTAGCAGTACATAGATGGTACTATACATATACACTAGAATGTTCTTTAGCTTTTTATTGTTAATTTGCTGTACCTCCTGCTACCTCAATGACAGAGAAATTAACCCAAAACAATTACAGTAACAAGTGTTGTACACCTCGATATATACTTTTCTCGAGAACAATATATAAAAAATAACTCTGCATTTTCACCACAACCGTTTGATATTAAGGGCACATGTATATATGTAAGCCTTGAAATTTTTTTGAGAAATATAATGGACTTATTTCGGACGTTATGACTGTTTCAAATACAAAAGTTAAGAGTCAGGGCCATGCCAATTAGAGGGAGTATATTTTTTTTCCGAAAATAATGAAACGGTTTGAGAATGTAGAATACACAATCCTTTCACAACAAAATAAGCTGTCCTGGTCCTATTGAATAAAATAGGCTGTGGACATTGTTTTTAGTTAATAATATTTGTTGCTAAATGTAATTCTGAAGCTGTCGAGAGAAAACTTAAGTTTCATGATTCTCGTATAAAAAGAGACTACAAATAGTTAAAACTGTCGAGAGAATTTTCACTCGCGTTTCGACCGATCAAGCCCATTCGCCCAATTTATGTCACACATGAAACACACTAACTTAATTAAAGCACAAGACACATATGCTTTATCATGGAGCAAATGTGTATGGCAGAGGTTCAGCTAGCCAAGTTCAGACCTGGTTGAGCCAACCTTTCCAAAAGTTAAGAATTGTTAGCCGTTCTTTGTTTCCTTTTTTTTTAACAAACCACTTTAATTTTCCTCCAATCATGGTTAGGAGTCAAACACAGTGTCGAAACGTTGATCAAAGGCTAGCTATCACGCAATCATATATGTCAGACATGTAATTTATTTCACACATGCATCACAGCCTTCCAGGGCAAGTTTTGACACCAGTAATTCCAAACATAACAAAAAATAACTACTATTTGGTCAGTTAATTAATATAGTATTTTCCATATTTGTATGTTTTAATCAAATATGACCTTAATTACTATATATGCAGACATACTTGAAGATGGTTCATACTAAACTTACAATTATCCAATTGTGAGCACATCTCTCCTTATCAAAAAAGAGATTGTCAGGACATCGATCTATACATGTTCCAATCTGCAAATGACAATAATTAATATTCGATATATATATATATATATTGAATATTAATTAACAATCCTTATTTCGAATTAAGTAGGATTATATGTATATTGTGCGCTCTATGCTCATGTTAGATAGCTAGGTTGATTGGAAATGCAAGCAGCCGCGCACAGAAAAAGTAGAGAAAAAAAAGGAGATCCACTAGCTAGCTCCATATCGCCATATACGTGGGAGTAAAGGAGAAATGCAAGAAGCAGAAATCAACCTTCCCAAAAAACTGTATGATAGCTAGCCGACAGGGATGTCTACTGCAGGTGAAAACAATCCTTCGATAAAAAATAAGTTACTTTTGATAAAAATAAGCATATAATCTCACACGCATGGGAGAATTGCATATTTAATTAGGGGTGCTTTTACGGTACCATTTACTACTAAGTGATAGTAGTGTAGTAGAATTAAATCTAACCGTTAATTCAAAAGGGTATTTTAGACCTTTAGAATTTTTTTCAAATAGTTATATGGGTATTTTAACTTCTTTTCTAAACTGATCCTATGATAGATGAGTATCGCTCCTGTCATCTTCCCGACTTAACCGACTCCTGCATGTCAAGACTGTCGACTCGATCAGCTAGCGCCGCTAGAAGGCTCGCCGAGCGTTCCTAACAAGCTCGCCAGTTCAGCCAGATTTTACACCTGAGCAAGAATAAACGAGTATGCATACAACTGTGTTGTTTGAGGAGGGAGTATCTATTGATTTATACTTGGGCATGATTATGCAAATCATGTATATGTTCCACCGAAGAAGGAAGAAAAAGGAAGTAGTAGGCAGCCATCCATGGCTACCTGCGGTGCTGCGCCTGCATGGCCGAAGGAGGAAGAAACCTGAGCATATGCATGTTGAAATTTGGATAACTATCTTTCCTCCGAATAAGCAGCAATGAATAAAGCAAGAAATCGAACAATATATCGCATGCATGCACAGCTGCTGTCCAGGAAAAACGGGGGAAGAAGCCCAAATTCGGTTGATTTATAATAAAAAGGCGAGGATATTTCATTTTTACCATGCAGTTTTTTTCTAATTATACCCTTTCACCGATTTTACTGCCTATACTATCATGTGTAGTATAGATGATTATGGTGCGTTAGATCAACTTGAATAGATGGTTCATATTTATCGAAGGGTACCTTAAAAAAATCCTTAATTAGAAACATATTTAAGTTTCCAGAGACATTGAGCATTTGAATGTGCAGTTAGAGAAACTATAATACCTGTATGTATCTATCCGGCAATAAGCTAGCATATTATTAATCAGTTTTCTTTATATATATCCAAGCAATGAATAATTGCAAGATCATGCTACAAAACGGTTGCATTAATATATAGAAAAGATGCAGATTTCCACATTTTTTTGTCCAAGTATTTGTTTCTTCTCCGTGATGAATTTTAACGTACAATTAAATGTTCAGTAAAATTTAGGTCAAAAACCGTATCAGGAATTCTATCTCATGTGATTTGCTATTGTGCTCGGCGGCTATTACCGTTCCCGGCCAGGAAGGTGCAGTGCGGTTGGAAAGATGTATACTGGCATGGCATATGCATGCAGTGCACAAAACAAATACAAGTAGTGTTCCACAAATCACTAATTAGCTAGATAGTGAGGTGCGCACAAAATAACCAACTTTTTGGAATTAGCCACGATTATCTCTAACAGTAGCTCATTTGTAAAGCTTAATTATTGTGCGCGTCCAGAAGACTTTCCTCAAAAGCAAATAAAGAAAAATCTTTACATAATTCCATCATTAGTTTGATGCCTACGTGATAGATGAGATCAGACAACAAACGATGCCACGCCTAGCTAGCTGGTTCCTATATAAAGCACCACAACCCTTCATTCTCCTCCAAGAGTTTTAAGCCAACACATTGAACTCTTCCCTCAGAGCTCTCCCTACCCTCCACAAGGGGTCAAGGGTTAGAGAGTGTGTGAGAAGTTCCAAACAGCAACAAGCTCGATTTCTTGCTAGTTTTGATTTCATTAGTGCAGTCACTAGCTTGCTGTGAAGTTTGCAACCATCTTACACTGCATCTCTTCCCTTCAATTACCCTTTTAGCACACACACAATGGCTGGCCTGTCCCTGCAGCACCCTTGGGCTTTTGCGTTCGGCCTCCTTGGTATATTCACCTATCACAAATAAGACATTCCCTTCATTGCCGACATTTTATTTCCTTTCTCTTAATTGGAAATTATTATGTTAGAATACAAGCACAAAGTTGTGATCGCTTGTTAATTGCTAGTAGCTATAGTATGTATAGCTAGCTAGTGACACTTAATGCGGGTTTGCACTTTGCTGATGATCATATATAAAATTGTTGTGTTTTTTTTTGCTAGCTTGCTTCTTCTAGTTATTTTCGACAAATTACAGTTTCTTCTAGCAGTTTTAGTTGCACCAGTTTACCATATATTTATTAGGACTTATTAGCCAGCTTACAAGGGAACAACTTCTTCACTACACCTTTTTAAAGCAACAGATATAGTACTCTTGTACTAATGGGCCAAAACCTTTCTTAGATTCGAGTCCTTTATGTTTTTTTCCACTTTGTTGATTACAATGAATTACTTACGACTCCGCCCTTAAACTTGTGGCCTAAAATCCGATCCCTATAAGCTTATAAGCTACAAGGACCTAAGCATATATGCTTCACTAGCTGCAGCCTATCTAATTAATTAAATTTCCTGCTTTGTTAGGCTACACTAACATTTATGTATGTTGCCATGGAGAGAGAGTGGAATAGTACAAGCTATAGTACTCTACTGAGACATCATAGTGCACCATAACGCAATAATTAAAAAGAACGAGTTAAAAGCCAAGGCACAATATCTTTGTTCACAAAAGAAGGCAAGGGCAAGACATAAAGGTTGTAAACGTGTCAACATGTCTATTTATCACAACTTATCACGTCTGGTCGCTAGCTTAGCTACCTCCATGGGGCTCTTTACCAGCATTACTTTGCTTTCCATTTTTTTTTGTACTTTACAAAATCCTGATCTTGGCGCCCTTTCTGTTCCTTCGGCTTTGCAGGCAATCTCATCTCCTTCACGACCTACCTGGCACCAATGTAAGTGACTGAATTTCTACATGACATACAGTTTAGTTTAGTTTTCTCGCGATTTCTTCTGCGATCTTCCTCTTCTTCATCTGTATCCGATAATATATGTGTGTAATATTTTATGCAGTCCGACGTTCTACCGGATCTACAAGAGCAAGTCGACGGAGGGGTTCCAGTCAGTGCCATACGTGGTGGCGCTCTTCAGCGCCATGCTGTGGATCTTCTACGCGCTGATCAAGTCCAACGAGGCCCTCCTCATCACCATCAACGCCGCCGGCTGCGTCATCGAGACCATCTACATCGTTATGTACCTCGCCTACGCCCCCAAGAAGGCCAAGGTTCGATCGGTGTCATGCAAACCCTAGCACTATCACAGAAAACGTACTTTGGTACCGATTGGAAACCATCCTTTGATGTTGGAGTCGTAACCGACACCCCATCAGATGGCACCGATGAGAGGCCCCTTACTGGTGTCGGTTATGAACAAGAACCGACACCTATAAGATTGTTCTTTATTTGTTGTTCTGTAGTAGTATAGTCTAAGCTTCCATTTAATTTCATCCAGCTCATGATCGAATATGGTAAAATAATAATTAACATGCATGGTTTGTCGTTTTTAATTTGCAGGTGTTCACGACGAAGATCCTGCTGCTGCTGAACGTGGGGGTGTTCGGGGTGATCCTGCTGCTGACGCTGCTGCTCTCCCATGGCGAGCAGCGTCTCGTCTCCCTCGGCTGGGTCTGCGTCGCCTTCTCCGTCAGCGTCTTCGTCGCGCCGCTCAGCATCATCGTATGTGCATATGATCAGTCGTCGTCAATCTCTAGCTATAGCTAGCTCATCTTCGTCTGGGTTGATCGATCGATCGATCTGGTTGCTAATAATAACTGAATTTATTCCATGGATGCAGAGGCGCGTGATCCAGACGAGGAGCGTCGAGTACATGCCCTTCTCACTCTCCCTCACGCTCACCCTCAGCGCCATCGTCTGGTTCCTCTACGGCCTCCTCATCAAGGACAAATACGTCGCGGTAATTAATCCATCACCTACTAATTAATATCACTTCTTCAAATCGATCACAAAATTGCTCGATTCAAATTTGTGACCACGAAATTGAACTAAAACTGTGTGATTTTTTGCAGCTTCCGAACATTCTGGGCTTCACATTCGGGGTGGTCCAGATGGGGCTGTACGTGTTCTACATGAACGCGACGCCGGTGGCCGGCGAGGGGAAAGAAGGGAAGGGGAAGCTGGCGGCGGAGGAGCACGTCGTCGTCAACGTCGGCAAGCTCAGCGCCACGCCCGACAGGAGCTCCGGGGTGCACGTGTACCCGGTCACCGAGGTGGCCGCCACCGCCGCCGTTCCAAGGAGTTGCGCTGCGGAGGCGGCGGCTGAGCCGGAGGTGCTCGTCGACATTCCGCCGCCGCCGCGCGCCGTCGAGGTGGCCGCCGTCTAGGGTCCCCGGCCGGTCAAAAACGCGTGCTTGCATGGGCCATGCACGTGTGCAGTCCACGTGCCACGTACATTTTAATATTAACTCCAGGGCAAACTGGAGGAGACAAGCTACTGGCAATTAATTAACATAATTATTCCTCAATCCATCTTTCCGTCTCAAAATATAACAACTTCTAGCCTTTAAAATCTATCACAAAAATATAACAACTTATTCACCTACATTTTATTCTCAACCAATCATAACCTTTCATTATTTAAATTTCCTACCTACGTTCTTTTCTTGACCAATCATAATATTACCCTATTTAAATCCAACAACTTTCTTAATACATGTGTCCTATCCTAAAATATTTTATATTTTCGGATGGTGGTTGTATTATATATCTTTATGATAAATCAGCCATATGCATGCCATGCAACTAGAGACGAGGGGAAGCTATGTAATATGTATGTGCATGTTTTCTCTTGGTGTTGGTTTCTGCTTCTGTTGTATTCATTTGTATCCGTCGATGGGTATCTATTATTCCTAATTAGTTCCTTGTACTTGTAATATATGTCAAAATAAAAATGTAATCGATATATATCTCTTCTATCATTTGTGAAATACTCATGCACACATGATCTATCTCGTATTAATGAGCTGTGTTAATCAGGTAGTTCGTGTGTGTGTTGCTTGTCTTCAGGTTAAATTATATGTTGGTGCAACGAAGTAAAAATAAATATTTTATTTTGTACTACTAAGTAAAAAAAATATAACTAATATTATAATTAAACAGGCGTCAAAACCTACAAATTAAACCCGTCCCACTTGAATCCCTATATATGCAGGACTGCAATACATGTACATACTGCTTTTCCAGGTTTCATTAATTAAGAAAATGACGTAGATTATGATTGGTCTAAACGGTTGGCACGTATAGCAACGGAATGAACCTTTTTGTTCATGTACACCTCCACACGTAGCCACTTTTCTTTTGTCATAAAAAGCTGCCACGTGGTGTATATTATATAGGCTAATTATTGTTCTCCATCCATTCACGTCTCATGACCCGGTACACTCGATCTGGAATAATTGCATGCTTTTCCTGATTTCGTTCTTCCATGAGTGTAATAGTTTGAAAGTATTTTCGTAATATAAATTTACTAGTGTGATTTTGATATTATATCTTTTTACAATTGTGCCGCGAAGTTAGTAATATTTAACCGCGCGGATATATATTGGCATGATCGATGAACAAAGAGAGTGGTATATGTATGTACATCGATGTCTGTATGGAAAAAAATAACATGTTGACTTTACATATATACACTTAATTAATCATGTAATTGTGGATATATTTGTGTAGGAATCAAGCAACATTACAACAATGTTACAAGGACAACTAGCTGAGCTGAGCTGGGCCAGTATTTGTAGGGAAAAGGAGAGGAATGGGTTGAGCAGGCCGGCCTGGGGGAGGGAGAAAGAGGAATTAGGTCGAACCAAGTATAAGGAAAGGAAAAAGGAGGAAAATAGCAGGCTGGGCCAAGGCTTGAGTGTGTGTGTGTGTGTGAGAGAGAATTTGTCTGAGCGGATTTTGAGTACTTGTGCTGAGGTTTAAATACCAATTTGATGTTTTTGAAAACGTGAAAACTATACACTACACCAGAACCCTACATCTGTGACGGCATACCAGTAACGGGCTATAGATTGGTCACAGATGACCGTCACCTTTGACGGGTCCTTATGTTTGTCGTCATCGGTGAGACATCCGGCTGCGGCCCGTCACAGGTATGACCTCACTTGTGACGGCTTGGAACCGTAAGCCGTCACAGAAATACCAGTGATGGCTTCTAACTCCCTGGCCGTCACAAGTATCACCCCACCTGTGACGGCCAGAGAGTTAGAACCCGTCAAAGGTAATTGGCCGACATCTTTGACGGGCTGTATTTATTTAACCCGTTTGAGGTGAGTTGGATCTCTATAAATACCACCTAACTGCCAACTGCTTTCCATCCCGACCAGTGCACTGTTCACAATTCGGTTTGGAGGATAAGGGGGGCGAATTTGTGCTGAAATTAAAGGTAAAAAATACATTATTCTCCCTTCATTCCTAATTGATCATCATATAGTTTTTTTCCTATGTTGTTGATTGCAGATGAATCGTAGTTGGATGTACCATGTTCATCGTTCGTCTAAAGAGTATAGGGAGGGGGTCACTGAATTCGTCACATTTGCGGACAATGACAGAAAAAGTAGGATGGCCATGCACATATTGTGTCCATGTAACGACTGTAAGAATGAACAGATGTTCCATGATAGTTCAGATGTGTATTCTCATTTGATAAGGAGAGGTTTCATGGAGAAATATACATGTTGGAGCAAGCATGGAGAGCAAGAGGCATCTGATGTCACAGCTGAAGAAGGCCCGGATCAGGATGTAGTGAACGCCGCTGCAACTCGAGAAGACATGTTTGTACCTTCTCCGTTAGGCGGAGAGACCATAGATTTGGACACTCAAAGTTTGTCTGAAATGTTGCATGACGTTGAAGACGCAGATGACAACGACAGAGATTTTGAGAAGTTTAGTAAGTTGGTGGAAGAATGTCATATGCCTTTGTATGATGGATGTAAGTCGAAGCATAGCAAATTGTCATGCGTGTTGGAACTCATGAAGCTTAAGGCAAGTAATGGTTGATCCGACAAGAGTTTTACATAACTTCTTGAGCTGTTAAAGGACCTGTTGCCAGAGGGGAACAAAGTACCGAATACGACATATGAAGCAAAGCAAGTGTTATGTCCGTTGGGCCTGGAGGTGAGAAGAATTCATGCTTGTCGAAACGACTGCATTTTGTATTACAAGCAATACGCTGACTTGGATGTTTGCCCTGTTTGTGGGGCTTCTAGATACAAACAAACAATAAGTGAAGGTGAAGGAAGTAAGTCAAAGAGGGGAGGAGAATTGTTGGATTGGACAACATTTCAGACAAAGATGATTACAATCAGCACGTGCACGGCATAGGTCAGGAAATACCTATAGAATTGGAGGAAGAAGAAGATGAGGTTCAACATGCACGCGTCGACCACAAGGAAGGATTATTTTTGTAATTTATGTCCATTTTGTCTAGTATATGTATGACTCTAATATGTTTGCAATGATCATTAGTGTATTGCTTACGAAATAGTTCATGTAAGTCAAATGAAATATTAAGCACAATAACTACTATAAGTGAAATAAAATAATTAAGTAAAATAAAATAATGAGGTAAGTAAAATATGGTGAAGAAATACTGGAGTCAAAAGGTCAAATCCAGTCAACCTCATTAATGACGGGTTCTAACTTAGATTTAGTTGGAGGCCGTCACAGGTATCATCACCTGTGACGGCCGTTTAATTGGAGCCCGTCAGAGGTGTCATCACCTGTGACGGCCGTTTAGTTAGAGGCCGTCACAGGTGTCATAACCTGTGACGGCCATTTTAGTTAGAGCCCGTCACAGGTGTGGTTGACTAGGGTAACATTGGTGCCTTTTCTAGATCTAGATCCACTTTACACACCACAGTACACCGCCTCGCTGCCGAACTCGTCCTCCACGCCGCTGCCGAACTCGTCCTCCACCGCCGCCGTCGCCACCGAACTCGTCCTCCACTGCCCTCGCCCTCCTCCACCGCCGCCGACCTCCTCCACCGCCGCCGAACTCCTCCACCGCGGCCGAACTCCTCCACAAGCCCTCCACCGCCGCCGCTCCACGCACAAGCGCTGTGACCCCAATCGCCACTCCAAGCCCTAGGCCGCTACGCCGTGATTTGCCGTTGCTGCAGCAAGTACAAGGTACATTACATCCTATCACCACCCATCCTTCTCCCACCTCAATCATTGTAGAATTTGAGAAATTTGCTTGATCTATTAGTCAGAAGATGTTTGGTGTTGTCGAGATGTTTTAGATTAGGCCTGAATGGAATCTCAGCTAATCATAGTGACCTCTTTGGTGATTTATGGTTTGTGTTCATTGCTTGGATCCTGAGATTCACAATAGAATTTTGGTCCTATGTGCAGAACTGAACTTCTGAAATATCAGAACAATCATTTGAATGTATAGATCCATTTGCTAGACAATGATCGATTTACTTTTGTAAAGAATATAAGTACTGAGTTGCCTCTTCTAGTTAGCTAGTTGATTAATGATACATTATTACTTAAATCAATCATGTAGATGTATGAATATTACTGAAAAATTACTTCTCTGCAATGGTGGGTCTATTTGATCTACTCTTTAATTCTCTGTTTTTTTCCGTAGTGTCACTCATAATCGATAATTAGGCTAGAGGGTAGGGGCCTATTTATAAACTCTATTTTTAGATATACACGATGTCTGTTTCTATATACAAGATTAGTTCCAATATAATCATATGAGTCAATAGCTTACCGAGTCAATCATGTAACAAACCTAGTTATTTCACCATGTGCTATACCCACGGGTATAAATATGTACATACATATGAATTCTAGTAGAGTATATCTCAATTAATTCCTCTATTGTATCCACCTAATTTGAAATTTATAAGCGTATTCAAATTATTTAGTCGATGACAACGCCCGGCGCATCCCCGTCCTCAACGACACCTGCGAGGATACAGGTAGAAGCAGACCCAGCCACGGTTTCCGCAGGTCATCCGTCGACGACGGCAGCCGAAGAACCCGAACCTCGTGGTAATTTATAGGATAACTTTTTAATAGATGACAACAAAATTTGTAGCTACCATCCCTTAGCAAATGCTCCTTTTGTCTTAGCTGCAGAAGTGCCTCAAGAACAACAACTGTCGCCTTCGGCCGGGACAAGTGCATCTAGGTCAAGTGGAAATCCCCGGACACAAAATAGATGGCCGACCACAGTGCAGGTTATAAGAGAGGTTGACGCAAGTGGTAGGCCCACGGCGCCGAGGACTGTCATAGGAAGATGGTCTAACTGCTGCGGGCTGGCAGCACGTGAGAATTTCGGCATCCTCCACAAAAATATCGGAAGGGTCCCAGAAGCTGAGATGGAGCGAGCTTGGACGGCTATGGAGAAATGGTTCACATTTTCGAATGAAGCAAAGGAAAGGTGGAAAATGAGGGAGTCATCCATAGTTGGACATCACGACCACCAGCCCTTCCTATCGTCGCCTGGCTATGTAACTATAGGCTTTGATGACCTCTTCGACCTATTCAGGATTCAGAAGTTAGACACAAGACTTCTAAAATGCTACTCCTTGTAAGTGCAAACCTTTCTCCTTGTGATATTAATGGACTATCGTCTAAATTAGTGCTAATACATAACTGTTTTAAGGTTGTGTTGAATCGAGGGTCGTCGCCTTGTTAATCAAGTTGGGTTCCTTGATCCATCGATGGTCAATGAGGTCAATCTGTAAAATAACTTCAATGAATTGGTTGACTACGTGAACCGGTGCTTATGGGCCCACCAAGACAAGGAGTACATCATGTGCGCGCACAATCAAGAGTAAGAAGACAATACTCATTTCGTGTATATTGTTGTTGAAGCTAAGTTTCTTATTACTAATGCTACATAACCACCGCGTAGGCGACATTGGGTTCTCCTAGTCATCGTGCCTAAATGGAGTAGGGTATACTACCTTAACTCAAGTAAGGCAAAGGATTATAATTTCACTGAAATCACCAAGGCCTTAAATATGGCTTGGGGCCCATATGTGGAAAAGGGTGATAGGTACAAGGAGGGCAAGGACCAACTTTATCATGACACCAATTTCGCATGCGCACAACAGATCGGGGACCAGTGCGGTTTCCACGTGTGCCACAATATGTCGACATTTCTAAGAGAGGTCAAAAATTTCGACCCTGAGGTTGTTGCTAATGGCAAATTCGAACATTTCAATACCAAATATTAATCTTATAAATGTGCTAATTTCTGTATTATTGAACAGAAAGGTAGAGCTGGCTGGAAGGTTTCACCCATCAACCCCCCTGCTATCAGAGGCGAACTGTGTGTCTTCATTCTTGCCGAAATAATGAACAAGAAAGGACGTTTTCACGTCTAATTGACGATTGAATTGGGCTAGTTGTGATGTCGTGAACAAAACAGTTATCCAATTTTCTGTGATGTAAAAACAGTTGTTTCTATGGTTCTGTGGTACGAAATGCTATGTAATTTACTTTCATATGTGTAATACTCAAGGGAATTTGCCAAATTGTCATCAAATTTGATCAACTACGATTTACGTTGTACTACTCAATTGTTTTCTCTATTTTTTAAATGACAGGTCGTCGTGGAGGTTCAAAAGGAGATGGATCGATCAGAAAGTTTGGTAAGTTTGTGGTTTCATGAGCAAGGTCCGAAATTGAATAGTATCTGTGAATTTGCTAGGCACAATGCGGTATCTGTGGTTTCATGAGCAAGGTTGTAATTTGCTAGGCACAATTGTGGTATTTGACGGGCATGTATCTGTGAATTTGTTGTGCATGATTGTGGCTTTAATATGTGAATGATGTCAATTTTGAGATGTTATCACCATATATGGTTATGCATGTATCTGTGATGTTTCTGTTTTTCAGAGGGCATGGCTAGCAAATCATGAGGCTAGCCAATATTTAGCTTTTATTTTTTTCGGGATTTAACACATCAGTGACGGGTCATAAAAAAAAGACGTCACAGGTAATCATCCTGTGACGGATTCGTAAACCACGGCCGTCAGAGCTGACTCTCCTGTGACGGGCCTTTACTTTCTTGCCCGTCACAGATAGCCCAGCTGTGACGGATTCTAACTACCGGAGACTAATACCTCTGACGATCTTTTGTTTAGCTGTCCGTCAGAGATGAGACACCTGTGATGGGTTCTAACTGGTCCTAAGCTAGCGGAGACCAACACCTCTGACGGACGTCTATTTATTTGCCCGTCAGAGATGTGTGTCACCTCTGACGGCCGGCCACCCGTCAAAGGTGACTGGACTCACCAGTGACCACTGATCACTGACCAAGCCTAAACCCGTCAAAGGTGAGGGTTTGGACTCGTCACAGGTGACCTTATCCAGTGTAGTGAGAGGAGTTCAATGAAGGATTTCCGAATGTATTTGCAATTCGACAATTCGTAGGGATGAATTTTGTTTGAAGGAAAAAGAGAGGAATTGAATATTTGGTTCAAGACTTGAATTTGAATTTCAATTTTCGGGAGTTGAAGGGGGGATATTTGACCCAGGGTTTTGATTGGGAGGTGGAGTCCTATATTTTTGGTGATGAATTTGGGAGTATCACTCCGATAGTGTTTAATTTGAAAGAATTTTTCAATAGTGGTATTTAATTTTTTACTGGACCGTGAGTTCGGAATTTTTGGGACTCAATTTTAGGTTGAGAAACTGACTTAACTTTTTGCACAACTCTCGAGATGACGCTAGAAAGTCCAAAATTTTCAATATATTCTGTCTATACTACAGTCAAGAACCATGTCTGTAGATGAGTTTATGAGCCATCTCGGATAACAGACCGGTCCTTCGTTTAAAAATAAATTATATCTTGATCATGAATCTAGATAACCACTACTACAGAAAGGATTTTTGCAGACGGGCGGATTCGATCTTCGCATGCGGTTGGCCGGGCCGCATGCGCGAAAAGGTCTGTGAAGATCACCATTTGCGCATGCGGCCGGAGCCAGCCGCATGCGAAGATCGATCTTCGCATACGGTCAGTTATGACGGCCGCATGCGAAAACCGATCTTCGCATGCGGCCGATATAAGCAGCCGCATGCGAAGATAGATTTTCGCATGCGGTCCAATTAAGTGGACCGTTTGGGAAAACAAATTTTCCAACAGCAAAATTAATACTCTATCGTATTTGATATTATATTTCGTATGATTTATTATCGTATTTTCGAATAGACGCATATGAGATAGTCGGATTGATGATATTACTGTAAGAAATATCAAATACATAACCATAAATTGAAACGTTGTTTACATACGAAGCATATATTACAAATATCACAACTGTTTCATCACATATATAATTAGTGTACATCTCATTGCATTTGTTCTTTCTCCCATTCTCTGAGAGGTTGAAATTTGTCTTCCAATGCGAGTTCACTCTGGTTGTCGTAGAAGAGACCTCTTGCGTTGCAGACATCACGACGGATGAATCGGCAGAGGTCAGCGCACACGTTCCAGATAGTCCTGTCGTCGAATCGTTGTGCAACATAAGGGATTTTCGGGATCTGTGCACAGCAAAGTCAACAAAAGGTTACTAAGTGAAATATGTGTTGTAGTTGGGTTTCTTTGTAAAGAAAGAAATGCTGACGTACTTGGTCACTGGTTGTTCGGTACCTCCCGTTGACTCTGAGCATCTCGCACACGTAATATCCGCACAAGTTGGTTCCCGCTGGTTGTTTGTAACACTGCGATATAATTACGAGGGACCAATCATTAGACATAATTCAGGAACTAATGTACGATAGTTTGTTGTATTGGCATATATATGTTCGTACCGGCCAGCCAGTCTTGACGGATAACTTCTTCTTGGCCGGATCATGTACTGGTCCACCTCTTTTGCGGTAGTACTTATGTGCTCTGTTAGAACAAAACAATTGTTTCTCCAGTACTAAGAAAACTAGAAGTCAAAAAAAATGTCTATTGAAATGTGTATCACTTACAAATTCAAAATAGTTAGGAATTCCATAAACGTCTCCTTGTCATAGTGTGCGGGGTCCAACGATACAATCAATTGGTCTTTTGGATATACGAGGAATAGTATGTAGTGGTCGCTGCAATTAAGAAAGACAAATTAGAGATAGAGAATTTAAAAAATGATAAATTAATTTAACACAGAAGAGAACGCTTACCTGAACGCGTAGGGGACCATCACGACATTTTTGTCGGCGTGCGCCAACATTGCTATTGCCAAGTATGTTGCTACCTCCAGCTTCTTGGTCTTGTGTAATTGCTTGATATATTCTTCCTTTTCTGGAGGGGTCTTGTCAACCAATTCCGGGCAGTCGGCTCTCATCTGTACGGTGTGTTGCGTTTTGCATATCCTTGTTGGATCGACGTAGCCAACCGATGATCCAGTTCTGTCAGCTTCGTGAAATTGCATCCTATACAATGTAAATGAAGTAATGAGATATGGTTTTTCTGTTTGGAATGATACGTGTAACATATAAGAGTTCAGACTTACAGGCAGAACGCGGCAAGGAGATTCACATCCATTTTGTCTAGCTTGTAGATGGCGTATAGGTCCCGGAAAGAGATAAAGAATATCCCATTAGGACCACTCATGAAAGCGCCTTCCGGGACGGCGACGCTTATGAAACCGAGACCCTTCCTAGCAGCCTTGATGTACCATTCATGCATTACCCTCATTTCCCAGGGTAGTTTGTTAAGAAGATAAGTTGGTAAAAATGGCTTGCCATATTCATAATTTTCAGGCACATCTGCAGATACCCAAGATTGGACTTCATCTTGGGCTCATAGTACTGACTTCTGACTGTCTGACATGACATGCGCTAGTTCTTTTGACTTATCAGAATTCCTGAAAGCTGAAAACATGAACTTCTCCTTATCCTTGTCAATCTCCTTTGGGTCGTATGTTGATATCAACTTTGGAATTAGACGACGAGGTTCCAAGGGATTAGACCTCGGTCCGGATTTAGTTCCTTCAGGTATGGGCAGTTGTTCCACCGGAGCAGATTGGGGTGTGGGCGGAGAGGGTTGAATTGTTCGCGGAGAGGGGGGAGCTGGAGGAGCTGCCTCTTGAGCTGGGGAGGGCGGTGGAGTAGGTAGGCGAGGCGGGGACCTAATCGATGGTGGCGACGCTGGATCTGGAGGGGGAGGTGGTCCAGGAGGCGACGGTGGTGCTGGAGCGGCAGCTGTCTTTGCTTGCGATGAGGATGGAGTTGAAGATGTTGGTGCTGGAGTAGCAGCTATCAGGATTATGTCTCGACGATGCCACAAGATAAACTGATTTGTTGCATCACTGAGAAGTTCAATCCCCTCTGATGCAGGGATGTCTAGTTCCATAGAAGTGTGCTCGCTATGTACCTTAGCGACTTGTACCC